>VMDO01008223.1:0-85486 GCA_007922755.1 Pedetes capensis | reverse complement strand
AGGAGGCAGTTGTTCGAATAGAACAAGGAAACACTGAGTGGTTTAAAGTGGAGAAAGGTGTGCGTTAGGGCTGTATACTTTCACCCTATCTCTTCAATTTATATGCTGAGCAAATAATCCAAGAAGTTGGACTTTATGAGGAAGAACGCCGCATCAAGATTGGAGGAAGACTCATTAACAACCTGTGTTATGCAGATGACACCACTTTGCTTGCTGAAAGTGAAGAGGATTTAAAACATTTACTGATGAAGATCAAAGATCATAGCCTTCAATATGGGTTATGACTAAACATCAACAAAACAAAAATCCTTACGACTGGGTCAGCACGCAACTTCACAATAAATGGAGAAAAGATTGAGGTTGTCCAGGATTTTGCTTTGCTTGGCTCTATAATCAACACCCATGGAAGCAGCAGTCAAGAAATCCAAAGATGCATTGCTCTAGGAAAAGCTGTGGCAAAAGATCTCTTTAGAGTATTGAAAAGCAAAGATGTCACATTGAAGACGAAAGTGCATCTGACTCATGCCATGGTATTTTCAGTGGCATCGTATGGTTGTGAAAGCTGGACATTGAACAAGAGAGACAGAAAAAGAATTGATGCTTTTGAATTGTGGTGCTGGAGACATCTATTGAATATACCATGGACTGCCAAAAGAACCAACAGATCTGTCCTAGAAGTGCCACCAGAGTGCTCCTTGGAAGCAAGAATGGCCAGACTGCGTCTTACATATTTCGGACACGTAGTCAGGAGAGATCAATCCCTGGAGAAGGACATCATGTTTGGGAGAGTGGCAGGTCAACACAAAAGAGGAAAACCCTCCACCAGATGGATTGACACAGTGTCTGCAACAATGGGCTTAAACATAAATAAGATTGTTTGCCTGGCACAGAATCGACAAGTGTCTCAATCTGCTGTACATAGGGTCGCTATGAGTCAGACTCGACTCGATAGCTCCTAACAACAACAACAACAACATCCTCTTCAAGGCCTCCATCATTACAGTCAACTCATGGTCAAAACAGTGGATCTCCAGCCACCATGTTTGTGTTACAAATAGTAGGAATGAAAGAAGATGTGTGAGAAAAGAGGAGAGTGCACAAGGGGAAAAAGGATCAACAATGTGCCCAAATTAAAACTGCTAAAAGGTAGAAAGCCTCCAACCATAGCACTGTGGCATTCAATCCCATTAGGTCTCAGGAGCTAAGCAGGGTTGGGTCTGATTAGTACTTGAATGGGAGACTGCCTGGGAACACCAGACACTGTAGGGTTGGGAGAAGGACCTCACAACCCACTCCCAAAAATCAACCCGTCATTGAAAATCCTATGAATAGCAGAGAAGTGCTGACAATAGTGTTTCGCCTGTTGTACATAGGGTCGCTATCCATCAAGTTGGATACTGACTCGATGGCACCTAACAACAACAACAACAAAAAAAAAAAAACAGGTAGAAAACTCAAGAATTTCCACAGTTTTACACGCTGGGAGACAAAAACTGGAGCTCAAGCACCAAGCATGAGCCATGGGATGAAGAATCAAAATCCTACAGAGGAAAAAAGGCAAAAAGAATTCAGCCCCATATCTGAGTGCCTTAACTCCTCAACGCATCTGTTGATTCACAAGCAGCAGAGAATAAGAGAAAACAGGCAGAGAGTAATAATAAGTTAAAATGCCAAATACATCTCTTGTCTCATAGTGCTGAGAAGATAAATATTGGAGTGCTGGATCCTCTAAGGAAAGATGAACTTGGGAAACACCCTAGACTTTCAGTTGAGGTCGCTGAATTCAGTGCAGAACTAGAAATGAGGCCTTATAAGTACTGAAATTCAGACTTGCAACAATTCAAACATAACTAGACTAAGTTATTCTGGCTGCAGCTGTAGCCCTGTGGCATCCAATCCCGTCAGATCTTGGAAGCTAAGCAGGGTCAGGCCTGGTTAGTACTTGGATGGGAGATCGCCTGGGAACACCAGATACTGTAGGCTTGGGAGACAGACCTGGCAACCCACTCCCAAAAATCAATCTGTCATTGAAAACCCTACAAACAGCAGAGAAGCACTGACAATAGTGTTTTGCCTCTTGTATGTAGGGTCGCTATGAGTTGGATACTGACTCGACAGCACCTAACAACAACAACAACAACAACAACAAGTTATTCTGGCTCAACTTTAACTGCCTACCAGAAGCTAAAAGCTCATCTAAAATCTCTACAAATTTTCATATGTACTATCTGCCTATCAATCAAAAATGACCATGCAAATGAACAGCACCCAAAAAAGAAAAGAAGATGAAAAGAAAAAGAAAAGAGATATACTCATAAGGTAACACAGACTTTTTTTTTAAAAGATGAAAGTTCTAGAACTGAAAAATATAATCATTGAGCCAGGCGTGGTGGTCCACGCCTGTAATCCCAGCGACCCGGGAAGCAGAAGCAGGAGGATCGCAAGTTCAAGATCAGAGGCAGTCTGCATAATTTAGCAAGATCCTGTCTCAAAAAGTAAAAACAAAAATGGGCCGGGGTGCAGCTCAGTGGTACAGCACTTACAACGCATGCAAGTGCAAGGCCCTGAGTTCAAACACTCGTACCACAAAAAGAAAAAGAAAAAAGAAAACAAAAATATAATCATTGAAATTTAAAACTCAATATTAGACTTAATAGCAGATTAAAAACAGCTAAAGAGAGGATTAATAATCTAGAAGACAAATCAGAAAATATATGGACCAAAAAAAGGAAAAAAAAAAAAAAAGAAAAGCATGGAAACATATGAAAGACCATAGGAGACACTTAAGACACATGGAAATGGTCTTCAAAAGAGAGGACAGATAGAATCATGCAGAAGCAGTTTTTGAATAGCTAACAAACAAATTCAAAAGGCAAAACAAATCCCAAGCAGGATCAACACTAAGAAAAACACATGCACATATCACAGTAAAACTTCCAAAAATTAAAGACATAGAAGAAATCTGAAAAAGCAGCCACAGAAAAAGACAGATGATCTTCCAATGAGCAATAGTAAGACTAATGGCCAATTTCTAAACAAGGAAAATGAAATAACACACTTAAAATGCTGAGGGGAAAAAAAAGCAACTTAGAATTTCAGGAAATTTTCAAAACATCCTTCAAAATTGTAAGGACATTTCCAGATAAACAGAAATGGAAAGGTACTCCCTAAATAATGAGCTTACATCTTGCAGTTTTCTGGAGGTCTATGACTAGACACCTACAGGACAAATCCTAATGTGTCAAAACCAGCTCTTGACAGTCTGATCCCAATCTGTTCTTATGGAATTCTAAATACATCTCCTACCACTCCCCATTCCATGGACTTCATAATTAAGTCACATTTACTTTTTCTTCAAATAAGTCCATACTTCTATAGATTATCACATATATTTACCTCATTAACTTGATATAAATTATATCAGTTGATCCTAATCAGCCTGAAAGTACTATCATACTGAAGTTATAACTAAAAAACTCATACAGATCCACCCCCTCCCCTGCTACAAACAGAGCAAACACAAGGATATTTTTTGCCTGAAATTTTCTGACAATATCCAAATTCAAAGTATAATGTGTAAAACTAAGCATAGCTATTTTGCTTAATATTAGCACGTTTTATAATTACCTAGATAACATATTTAGATCAAGTGCTAACATTTTTAAAAACCTACTTCTGAAAAAAATCATAGAAAAGCAATACTAGTCACAAGTCAAATTTGATTATATACTTCTATAATTATAGCAGTACACCTTTCAAAATATGAGAAAAAGACTCTCAAATTCTCTAAGCAAAAAGTTCAAGTAATGAAGGTAACTCCCACTAAGAAAACAGAGTCGCGCGTGTGTGTCCATGTACCTGTGTACATATACTATGTACACAGTATATTCAATATAATACACAAACTTGTTTCTTAAGGAGTTTCTCAGATTATAAATAGAGGTATAAATGCTTCAGGATATTCAAATTAAAAGGCAATATTTAATGACCCAAGTAACAATTTCTACTTCTCATTCTGAGACAAGAGAATTAGAATTTCAAAAATACCATACAAACAAGTAGCCTACTTCATTTTTTCTTAGTACCATAAAACAGCAAACTTTAAGATCAGCAACCCGAGCCTAACTTGGACGCTCCACACATATTATACATGCTTATTATTACCTTTTCAGCAAAGGCAAGAATCATTTTACCATTAAGGAACAGAAAAATAATACAAATATTTTCTATTTTAAGGCTTAAGGCTTGCTCTCTCGTTTGTTTATTTGTTTGTTTTTGCATACTAGAGGGTTGAACCCAGGGCCTTACTCATGCTTCGCAAGTATTCTACCACTGAGCTACACCACCAGCCCAATTTGTACTTTTTATTTTGAGTCAGAGTTTCACTCCGTTACGCAGGCTGCCTCTAGCCTTGAACCTGCAATCCTCCTGCCTCTGCCTCCCAAGTTGCTAAGATTAGAGAAGCATGAGCCATGTACCTGGCTTGGGCTTTTTGTCTTATATAATTTTGCCCTAAAATACCTTTAGTACCATAATAACTTTCTGTAAAAGAGGATGCAGCATTGTTGGGTTATCTGTTTTTTTAAAAAGATTACTAGGTTATGCAACACTTCACTTATCAAGCCATCTCAAATAAGTAAAACACAGCTGAGACCAAAAGGTAAATGAATAAAGGGGAAAAGTCTTCTAAACAGTAAATACTAGGTATCTGAACAGAAATAAACTGAAGTTCATTATTTTATCCATATACAAATCTCTCAAAACCTTCATCAAAACTAATTTATCCTGTTTTTTTTACACAGAACGATTTTTAGACGCAATTAAAAGTAGGTTGCTTTCATTCTCAAGTTAAATTCTAGATGCAGTAGTCCAGCACTTGCAAAGCATGCAGGTTCGAGGCCGTGGGTTCAACCCCCAGTACCGCAAGAAAAAAAAAAAAAAAGAAAGAAAGAAAGAAAATTAGAAATAAGAAAAACATTAAAGACAAACACACTAGATGGTATAGTACAGGTGATGGTGCACATCTGTAATCCCAGCAACTTGGGAGACTGGGGCAAAGGATCACAAGTTCAAGGCCAGAGGCAGCCTGTATAACTTAATGAGATTCTATCTCAAGAATAAAAAAAAAAATTAAAAAGGGTGGGTGCAGCTCAGTGGTAGAGTACTTACAAAGAATGTGCAAGGCCCTTGGTTCACCCCTCAGTACAGGGGAAAAAAACAAAACATTTAGTCTAAACCTATTTGACTATACTCAAGCATCCCTGAATATCTCATAGACCCTAAGTTGCTAAGAAAAAATATTTAGTATACTCTAGGTTATTGTTATTGTTAGGTGCCACAGGGTTGTGTCTGATTCATAGTGACCCTCACAGGGTTTTCAATGGTTTTGGTTGCTTTGGGATTGTTTCACAAGTGGACTGCCACATCCTTCTCGCATGTTGGGGGTACTGGGAATTGAACCTGGGTCCTCAAAAATGAGGAACAGTACTCTACCAACTGAGCTAAAACCCCAGCCCCTACTCTAGGTTGTAAGATGGTACAATACAACTTTAATTTCATCCACAATGGTTAAAACATTAAGTTTGAGCTTCAAGGATCCAAAAAATCCACATTGTAGAATATTTCATTTTCTACTGAACAGTTAAGCTTGTAAAACATTCAAGCAATATGGAAATGTATCAAGTGAAACCTCCTCCCCCACGCCCTTTCCCTAAACCTACTCCCCAATGTTAACTGTGTTTTCTGTATTCCGTTAACTTCTTTTTCCTCTACGTATTCCAAAATGGACATATTCATACCATACACATAAACACATGCACGTACACACCCAAGATTATATGTAAACAAACATACAGCAGAGCAAACAACAAAACCATACTACACATCTTGTTCTGCAATTTTTTCTATTTCTCAAATATATTTCATACTTACTTTTCTAGGTCTGTTCAAATAAAACAGGTTTATACTTTCGATGGCTGGTTGTATTGTACTCCACTGTATGGACATACCATAATGCGTTACCCTTTCTTCTTTCTACTGACAGATAGGTTCCACAGGCATGTTATTATATAAACACTGCTACAGTGAAGACCTTAGTGCATGTTGTTTATCTTTGTGCACGCATGAAGTAACTGTATTTCTATAGAATCCTGAGTCACAGAATGGTGGGCCAAATGAGCCACAATTATTGTGATTTTTAAAAAATACCAAGTCACTCACACATTAAAAAAGTTTACCAATTTGTTCTGTTACCAAAAATGCGTGAGCACCTCTTATATCACATTAGACACTATTCACATTTTTAAATTTTAGCCAGTCTTAGGCAAATGACATTTCATTAGTTTGTATCTATATTTTCAAACATTGCTATTTCCTACTCAGTATTCCCACATTTTTCGTACTAATAGAAACTCAAATCTTTTCAACAAGAATGTTCTAAGCTAAGAAATACTCATCTCCCCAGGACTCTTGCAGCTGATGGTAGTCATGTGGCACAGTCCCAGCTCGTGAGTAAGGCAAAGCTTTAGCTTTCCTTATATAGATGACACCCATTCTAGATTTGTCCTCTTTTCCTTTTTCTGCTGGCCTGGCTCTTGGACCTAAGGATGCAGATGCAGCAGCTTGCTCACAACCATGAGGACAAAAATTGAGTGTGGACTGGCAGACAGGGAAAAGCACTGCTTCACTCAAGGCATTACCCAGCCACTGTAACCACCCTACTGAGTCCACCTACCTCCTCTGTTTCCATCACCCATCCAGATTTTAAACTTCTCATAATTCTAACACTGAAAAGACCTCTGATTATACATGACATTCAACCTCTTTTCATGTGTTATTAGCTGCTTGTACTTCTTCTCTAACTTCTCTGTTCTATCTACCAAATTTTCATTTGGTTATCTCCTGATCTGTAAACACAGAATTTTTTTTTCAGTACTAGGAGGCTGAACTGAGGGCCTTGAACATAATTTGCAAGTGCTCTACCACTAAGTTAACCCCTAGTTCCTTTGTAAATTTTTTATCTTGAGATAGAGTTTCCCTATGTGACACAGGCTGCCTCTAGCCCCCAACCGCCATCCTCTTGCCTCAGCCTCCAGAATCACTGGGATTACAGGAATGTACCACCACACCCAGTTAAATGCAGAATTCTGTAAAGCACAGTCATATGGGAATTAACTAATTTCTCTGCTCTTCCATTTTCTCCCAGCACAGTCTGGGTAAAGTTTTTCCTTCTTTTCAGCAAAACTCCGAAGTACGAAGGACGTATCTCCAAATCAGGATTTCACATGATAATCAGAATGCCCCTGCTTCCCCCACCAATTCTGCACCTAGATAGAAAACTCCCAGCCGCTGACCACTGAATGGTAGGAAGCCAAGATTATCAAGAACAGCCATTCCAAAACAGTGTTTCATTGAGATTTTGGATTTTTACTTTACAGAAAGATACGGGACTCTCACAAATATTTAAAACTTTAGGTAATATTCAGACACTCTTAAGTAATAATTTACATTAGCTTAAGCCAGATTTTGAAAGCACAGCATCTATGTTTTTTTAGATGTCTCTGGTAATTGCAGTGATGAAACTAGCATATGTTTAGGCAATTGTCATTAAAAGTTCTCCATGACTAAGTAGCATAATGGCCTTTATTAATCAATGCATATGATATCTGCCAAATGGGAGAGAAACAATACTCAAGTACCCTATTTTTAAAGGGTAACAAGTTATCTGAATGAAGACACTGCAGCACATTTAAATGACATTTAAATTACATTATGATAGCAATACAAACATTTAATTCCAAGTAGCAATCTAAAATAACTCACTGCAAATCTAATTGTTCTCTAGAGAATGTTCATATTATCTACTGGGCAGTCTGTATCACTAATAAAATAATTAAAAGAATTGAATCCTCTCAGTAATTAGATAACTGATTAAATTTATCAATTACCCATTATTCATACTGCATTCATCACTTTGATGATAAGCTATAGAGAAAAGAATATCAGGCAAATTCATGGATTACTGCATTCTGCAGAATTAACTTTTTCCAAAACGATCAGTGGATGGCAGTTCTTGTGCTGAAGGAGGTGATGACTTAATAAAGAGCATGACTTGTTGTTGTTGTTAGGTGCCGTCGAGTCAGTATCCGACTCATAGCGACCCTCTGTACAACAGGGGAAACACTACTGTCAGTGCTTCTCTGCTGTTCATAGGATTTTCAATGGCAGATTGATTTTTGGGAGGGGGTTGCCAGGTCCTTCTCCCAAGCCTACAGCTTCTGTTGTTCCCAGGCGGTCTCCCATCCAGGTACTAACCAGGCCGGACCCTGCTTAGCTTCCGAGATCTGACGGGACTGGATGCCACAGAGCATGACACTTAGAAATAATAGGCTATAAAGTAGTAAGTGGAGACATATTCAAAAAGCTACTCTAAATCATTTCCAAATGGAACTTAGTACCTCTGCTCTGCCAATTCCCAGCTACTCCCTATGCTACCTTTATAAAACCTGAGAAAGGACAAGATATTGAATCAGTGTCTCAGAAGATATCTGAAGGTCTTCAATTGTACTGCCAGACCACATATAAATTTGATTTGGATTAATGATTTCATAATATCCACTCTTTTCTCCATCAATGTGATAGAAGGTAACACATTCAGTGTATATTTTGTGGCAGCACATGCTAACCAAAATGCAGCTATCAATACATTAATTTTGGACTTGCCACTAATACTGTTAAATATATTAAGTCACTCATATTCATAAATGCCGTATGAGTTTACTACACCACATGCACACATCCTTCTACAGAAGTGAAGGTTTCACAGCTTTTTCTATATGGACATAATAACCTGCTTAAAGTGAAAAATAACCTAACTCATATCTAGGTATCATTATTACAGAAACATAAAAACTAAGTTTTGCTTGTGACATTAAGTGGTGTTTTTTATTTCTGATACTGTTTTTCCTCTGTTACATTCATCCAAAAGCATTTGAGTATAATCAGGAAGAACACAGAAAGAAGCAATACACAGCAGACCAAAGAACATAGAAGATAATTTAAAGAAGTGGGAAACCAAGATAAAAGCATCCTTTAAGAAACTGTCATCCGGAAAGTATTTACAGTGCTGATTTGCATGCCACCATGTTGCAGGGTAGTGAATGGTAGTCATTAGAAATATTGCCCAGCCCCTCACCATCAACATACATATGGACAGAAGCAGAGGCTTGCGAGAAGCAGCATATTTCTGAGACTGCAATCACAGATGGCAGGATGGGTTTTGGACGCTACTTGCTTCAGAGATTACTTGAACAAACGCAGTTTTGATATTAATAGAAACAGTGATTGCATTTCAAAACCTAATGATTCTTTTATTCAATGAGCATATGCTAAACATTTACTATATGCACAAAAAACAATGCTACACATTCTGGGGGAGCTTATATACCATTGGAAGAGACAAAATCATCACCATTAAATATTTGTAACAATAAAGGAGTGATTAGCTAAGAAATGGAAGGACAGGAAGAGGAGGGTAGTGAGAAATGAATTAGGAGGCAGAGGCTACAGCTCTAAAATGCCTGACAAAGGAGAATGCTACTCCCCAAAAGCAGTGAGCACTCATAATACATTTTTAAGAAAAATGTGACAGAAACATTATTCTAAATTGTGGTAAAATGCAAAAATGAAAAATGCATTCAAGCAGACTGGTGTATATACAACTTTTCTCTCAAAAGGACAACAAAAGATATAGGAAGAAAAAATCATACTCAATAAATTATAAAGTATAATAAATCTGAATGCTATGCACATTTGTTTATTTAACAGACACCGATTTACTACGTGCCACCTGCAATCCTAAGCACTTTACAAATTGCGACTTATTTAATCCACAATTGGAAACCTTACAAGAAATTTTTGTCTCTTCCGATTAATAAGGCTTTACACTTGAGGAAACTGAGGCACCCAGATTGAATAACTTGCACAAGGACATACGACTAGCAAGTAGTGGATTCAAGATCCAGACCCAGGCAGTCTGGCTATATAACCTATCCATTATCATTAAATAGAACTTTCTGCACTTATGATGTGTTTATATGTGCTAATAGCCTACAGCCATCGCACTGTGGTATCCATCTCATCAACTCTCAGAAGCTAAGCAGGGTCAGACCTGGTTAGTACTAGGAAGGGAGACTGCCTGGGAACACCAGGTGCTGTAGGCTTGGGAGAAGGACCCAGTAACCCACTCCCAAAAAATCATCTGCCACTGAAAACCCTATGAACAGCAGAGAAGCACTGACAATGGTGTTTCGCTTGTTATACATAGGGTCGCTGTGAATCGGATATTGACTCGACAGCACCTAACAACAACAACAACAACATATGTGCTAATATGATTGGGAAAATGATTACTTTTACTTCGTCTTAAATATTTAAGTTTAAATAACCACATGTAGCTAGTGGCTACCTAGCTGGAAAATTCAGACTTGCCTCTTAGTTACTACATTGTCTTGGCTTACTGGTAGCCACAGTGACAAGCAAGAGAGGAAGAATGTTGCTCTGGTAGTATATTACAGTCAATTTAAAAAATTTAAACAATTCAAAGAAAACCTTTTAAATAACTTAGTTTCAAGCAATGACTGATTACAAAACATAATGCCACACTTCAAAACCCGTCTTACTTTAAAAGCTCTCTACCACAGTTAAAACAATGAACTAAATAAAAAGAGCTTACTTCTTTTTTGAAATAGCATTTTTTAAAAACAGATATGATCTATACTAAATATATTTCCTTAAAACAAAGTTCTGATAAGATTTTTATCAGCTATGCCTAAAACCATGCTGGTATCTGTAGTACCGGTAGGATAGGTTTCAGCATCACAGCCACACATAGGCCCCATGGTACAGCAAACTGACAGATTACGTGGTGAACATGTTTCAGTTGAGCATCCAGACTAAAACATACTAAGGAGAAGGACCTGGCAGCCCACTCCAGAAACAATTAGTCACTGAAAACCTTATAAATAGCAGAAGCATTGTCAGATATAGTGCCCAAAAATTAGTCCACCAGGTTGGAAGGCACTCAAAAGACAACTGGGGAAGCGTTGTCTCTTCAAAGTAGATGATAGTTGTTGATAGGTGCTGTCGAGTCGGTATCCGACTCATAGAGACCCTCATAGGGTTTTCAATGGCTGACTGTTCCGGGATTGCCTTGGGAGTGGATTGCCAGGTCCTTCTCCCATTTTTGCGGTGCTGGGAATTGAACTCAGGACCTCAGAGACTGCAGCGCAGTGCTCTACCAACTGAGCTAAATCCCAGCCCCTTCAAAGTAGAGTCTACCTTAATGACAGGAATGGAGTAAAGCCCCAGAGACCTCCATTTGCCAATGTGGCATGATTCAAAATGAGGAGGAACAACTGTAAACATCCATTAGTAAGTGGAATGTGGAATGTGTATAGTACGAATCTAGGAAAATTAGAAATTATCAAAAAGGAAATGAGGCACATAAACATCAACATTGCAGGCATCAGGAAGCTAAAATGGACTGGCATGGGCCATTTTGAATCAGATAATCATATGGTCTACTATGCCAGGAATGACAGATTAAAGAGAAATGGGGTTGCTTTCATCATCAAAAAAGACAACTCAAGATCTGTCCTGAAGTGTAATGCTGTCAGTGATAGAATGATATCCATACACCTACAAGGAAGACCAGTTAATGTGACTATTATTCAAATTTACACACCTACCACTAAGGCCACAAATGAAAATAGGGAAGATTTTTACCAGCTTCTGTATTCTGAAGTAGAACAAACACGCAATCAGGATGTACTGATAATTTTTGGTGACTGGAATGCAAAAGTTGGAAACAAAAGGCAGCTCAGCAGTTGGGAAATATGGCCTTGGTGACAGAAACAATGTGAGACATCACATGACAGAATTCTGTCAGACCAATGAACTTTTCATAACACATACACTTTCTTCACCAACATAAACAGTGACTGTACACATGGAATTCACCAGATGGAACATAGAGGAACCAAACTGACTACATTTGTGGGAAGAGATGATGGAAAAGCTCAATATCAAATGTTACAACAAGACCAGGTACTGATTGTGGATCAGGCCATCAACTGCTCATATGCAGGTTCAAACTGAAATTGAAGAAAATTAGAACAAATGTATAAGAGCCAATGTATGGCCTTGAGTATTTCCCAACTGAGTTCAGAGACTGCCTCAAGAGCAGGTTAGACACTAATGATGTGTCTAACACAGACGAGTTGCAGCATGGCAACAAAAACATCATTCATGAAGAAAGCAAAGGGTTATTAGAAAGACAGGAAAAAAGAAAAGACCAAATTACATGTCAAAGGAGACTCTGAAACTTGCCCTTGAACATGGAGCACCTAAAGCAAAAGGAAGACATGACAAAGTTAAGGAACTTAACAGAAGATTTCAAAGGGCAGCAAATATTTTGATCACATGTGCAAAGAGCTGGAGATAGAATACCAAAAAGAAGAACACGCTCTGTTTTTCTCAAGTTTAAGGAATTGAAGAAAAAATTTAAGCCTCAAAGGGCAATAGTGAAAGATTCTACAGGGAAAATATTAAACGGCACAGGAAACATCAAAAGAAGATGGAAGGAACACATAGAGTCATTATACAAAAAAGAATTGGTGGATATCAACCACCATATGCATATGATCAGGAACCAATGGTACTGAATGATGAAGTGGAAGGTGCCTTGAAGGAATCAGAGAAACACAAGGCTCCAGGATTCATAGAATATCAATAGTGATGTCTCAACAAACAGATGCAGCACTGGAGGTGCTACCCTGTTTATCCCAAGAGATTTGGAAAACAGCTACCTGGCCAGCTGACTGGAAGAGATCCATATCTGTGCCTATTCCCAAGAAAGGGGATCCAACTGAATGTGGAAATTATAGAACAATATCATTAATGTCACAGGCAAGCAAAATTTTGCTTAAGATCATTCAAAAGTGACTGCAGCAGTATATAGACATGAAACAGCCAGAAAATCAAGTCAGATTCAGAAGAGGGCATGGAAACAGGGACATCATTGCTGACATCAGATGGATATTAGCCAGTAGCAGAGAATAGCAGAAAGATGTCTATTTATGTTTTATTGACTGTGTAAAGGCTTTTGACTATGTGGATCTTAACAAATTATGGATAAGATTTCGAAGAATGTCAATATCAGAGCACTAAATTGTACCTATGAGGAATCTGTACGTGGACCAGGACGCAGTCATTCTAACAGAATAAGGACACACTCTCTGGTTTAAGGTTGAGAAAGGTGTGTGACAGGACTGTATTCTTTCACCTTTCCTCTTCAATCTCTAAGCTGGGCAAATAATACAGGAAGCTGGACTTTATGAAGAACATGCCATCAGGATTAGAGGAAGATGCATTAACAAGTAGCATTATGCAGATGATACAATTCTACTTGCTGAAAGTGAAGAGGATCTGAAACATTTACTGATGAAGATCAAAGAACACAGTCTTTAGTACAGACCGCACCTCAACATCATCAAAACAAAAATCCTTACAACTGGATCACTAAGCAACTTCATGATAAATGGAGAAAAGATTGAGGTTGTCCAAGATATTGCTTTACTCAGTTCTACAATCAAAACCCACAGAAGCAGCAGTCAAATCAAAAGATGCATTGCATTGGGAAAAGCTGTTGCAAAACACCTCTTTAAAGTGTTGACAAGTAAAGATGTCACACTGAAGACCAATGTGTGCCTGACTCATGCCATGGTACTTTGGTTACATCACATGTCTGTGAAAGCTGGACACTGAATATGGGACACATGAGAAGAACTGATGCTTTTAAATCATCGTGATAGAGACAAATATTGAATATACTATGGACTGCAAAAAGAAGCAACAGATCCGTCCTAAAAGAAATGCAACCAGAGTGTTCTTGGAAGCAAGGATGGCTAGACTGCATCTTACGTATTTTGAACATGGTGTCAGGAGAGACCAATCCCTGGAGAAGGACATCATGTTTGGAAGAGTGGCAGGTCAACACAAAAAAGGAAAACCCTCAACTAGATAGGTTGACACAGTGTCTGCAAAAATGGTCCTTAACTTTAAAAAGATTGTGTTCCTGGCACAGATTCAGGGAGTGTTTCATTCTGTTGTATGTAGGGTCGCTATGACGGCATCTAATAACAACAACATGCCTAAAACACACAGCTTTGACTTCAAATGTAACATTTTTTAATTTAAAGAATAAATGCAATGCTTAACGTTTTCCAAGTACAAATAAACTGACACTGTTATAAAGATTAATAAAGATCATTATATTAAATCTGACCAGCATCCACAGAGCCCTGTATTCTATCCCACATATAAACATCCATTAGCCACCTAAGAGACCAGAAGGACAATAATCCCCAACAATGATAACAACAAACCCAACAAAAATACTAACAGCAGCTTACGTGTGATCTTTACAGCATGCCAAGCACTGCCTTTGTCCCTTACATGTGTTACCCATTCAGTCTTCATGGCACTTGTGAAGTACATGTCATTCCTACTTTACAGATAAAGAATCTGATACACAGGGAAGTCATATAACTTACCAAAGGCCACAGAGCTAACAGGTGAACAAATCCAGGATTGTGCCCTCAGTCTGCCTGATGGAATCCATGATCTTTACTGTCCTCCTCTCTATAGCCTTTCCTCTTCATCAGATCACTCACAAACTGCATCGACTCAGCGGTAAAATGTGATAACCTCCAAAAGCTATTCATAATTAAGCCAAACACACAACTTTCTAATACTACTATAAATTAATTATCATTGTGTATGGTATGTTTGTGTGGAAAAAGTAAACATAGTCAGATGGGTATATGAACTGATACTGTAACCCCCTTGCAGAAGTTACTACAAAAATGCAAAAAGGCTTCAAGAAACATAGTAGAACCGGGCCTAGTGGCACATGCCTATAATCCCAGTAACTGAGGAGACTGAGGCAGGAGGAATGCAAGTTCAAAGTCAGAGGCAGCCTTTGCTACTTAGAGAGAACCTGTCTCAAAATAAAAAATAAGAAGTGGCTGGGGGTACAGCTCAGTAGTAGAGCACTTGTCTGGCATGTGTGAGGCCCTGGGTTCAACTTCCCAATACTGCAAAAAAAGAGAAAACAAAGAAACAAGGTAGAGTATGAATGTGAATAGTCTATGAGATCTTACAGAACAACTTTTTATGTAACAGGTAAAAAGCAGCATGACACAGAGACATGCACGGACTTGCCTGAAGTCCCATGGTGGTAAAAATGGATCACAGGTCTTCTAATTCCCAGATCATCAATATACTTCCACTCCATTACAATTCACCTACCTTCTTGCCATACTTAACAACTTGCAGTTTTTCTAATACATTTGCCTTCTTTTAACTCCATGACTTCTTAGGTATATACTATCCTTTTTGATTGGGATGCTTACACATGCCTGTTTTTTCCTGTGCTAGCTAAACTTACTGCATTCTTGGAGATTAGGCTCAACTGATAGTACTGGACATCAAAGAGTCTGATGCCTTCACTCCTTCCAGTACCAAACTCGGGTGAGGTATTAGCTATACCTCTTGGGGTTCCCATGGCATCCTGACTATTACAACTCCTATCATACTACTGTGGGCTGGGGCTTCGCTCAGTTGGTAGAGTGCTGCTCTGCACTGAAACCCTGGGTTTGATCCCCAGCACTGCAAAAATAGGAGAAGGATGGGGCAATCCACTCCCGAAGTAATCCTGAAACAATGAGCCGTTGAAAACCCTAAGAATAGCAGAGAAGCACTAACATAGTGCCAGGCATGGCACAGAGTTGGGGAGTGTTTTGTTCTGTTGTATACAGGGCCGCTGTAAGTCAGTCTTTCCTCAACGGCACCTAACAACATCATCATTAGAAGCAGTTATGGTTTATGTATGTTTGAAAAGACTGTGTGGTTAGACTTTCCAGTCTGCTTGACAATAAGTACTCTGCCTTCCCAATCAGGCTGAGCCTGGCCCTAGAGATGCTGGCTACTGGGGACATTCAGAACAAAATTGTGAAGGTTTATTTTCCACTTAGGCAAGTACTGCTTGTCTCACCATTCTCCCGTTCCATAAGACAGAACCCTTTGAACTTTTGTCCATGAGGGCCTCAGGTCAAAACATACAAACCCATTACACTACTGTGTCCTGACTGCACAAAAACCTTAAACAAGACCATCTTAACAAAAGTATGCTCATTCACTCATTCATTCATTTACCAGCTTAATCTTACAACTTTAGTCCTTTCCCAAGATAATTCTAATCCTACCCTTAGGTCCTATAATATTTACTGTCTTATACCAAAGAAAACTAACTGATGAAAACTTTTCAAACCATTTATCATTATTTCATCCCCCACTTTGATATTGTTGGGTAACTTCATCACAAATCAAATTTTCCATGCTATTTACTAATATGAATTTAATGCAACATTTGTAAATGCTACACTCTCTGCAGCCATCCAAATCCATAGTATATTTCAAAGAATTGTGTTTAAAGCTCTCATGGATCAGTGTTTTATATTAGTATGCATGAGCCTGCTTTTCTCAAGTGGAGTGTATTCAAAACTGGCATACTCCATATTAGTCAAAAGGTTCCATAAACTTTGTAAGTTGATAAAAGTGTAACCAAAAGTGATGTAATAGTTGCATAAAGAAAAAATCAAATGCTGTATTACTCTGTACCCCACCAAAATTTATCAACAAAGGGAGAAAAGAAAAAAAGAATAAAAAAATCTTGGTGAAACAGAGCAATATTTTGCAACAGGACAAAATAGTAAATACGTTAACTAAATGATTAAGAATACTTTTAAGCCTGATGTGTTGGCACACACCTGGAATCCCAGTGACTGAGAAGGTAGGGGTAGGAGGATTGAAAGCTCAAGGTCAGAGGTGGCCTGTGTAACTTAAAGAGACCCTGTCTTAAAATTTTAAGAAAGTAAAAAATGGACTGGAGGTGTGGCTAATAAGTTAGAGCATTTATGAAAAGCATTTGTGAGGCCCTGGGTTCAACCTCGCAGCATTGAAGGAAAAAAAAAAAAAAACAGAAAACACTTTTAGGTGAGGTTTGAAAAAACAAACTACTCAGAAAAAAACCTTTGCATAAGTTTCTTCTATTTTCCCCAGTCAGAGAAAATTCCACCTGAAATAAATCAGAAAAACATCTGAGAACAAAAGCCATTCTACTACTTTAATAAACAGTATCTTTACCAGGGAGGGGTTTGAGACATGAGACAGGGTTTCACTACATAGTCCAGGCTAGCCTCGAACTCACAATCCTACCTCTGCCTCCCAAGTGTTGGGTTACAGGGGTGTGCCACCACCTCCAGCTTACAGTATCTTTTCTATATTCATATGGTGTTTCCTGTCACGTATGAGATACGCACGTGCACACACACACACACACACACACACACACACACTGTGAAAGATGAGACAAATATTCTTTTCCCTGGGTACATTCCAAGTAACTATGACTGTTACTGAAAACACAAAAACTAAAAGAAACATTCCAATAAAAATAATTCTGACTGTAAAGGTCAAACTGTATATGAATCTGACATTTCCACACACATTGTGATTACACTAATTTATATTCTCTTGAATGCCTAGTTGTTAAAATCCTACTATTTAGAGACAGGAATGTAGTCTACTTCAGAAGAAAATGGAGTAGAAATGAAATAGAAAATAGGAGGTATATAATTGCAAAGTGTCCTAAATATCACTACCATGTTTCTAAGGTAAACAATGACAGAGTCTCTACTTTTTGAGATACATTTTTGTTCAATCATTTAAACACCATGTTCTTCCATAAATGAAAACAACTGGCAAGTTTCTAAGGTCTCTTTCAGATCTGATATTCTGCCTATGGTTGATTATACTGTATGTCATCACAGTATTATTTCAGACCATCACCCCAAATCATTTTACATAGGATTTAAGGAATCTCACAAGCTATACTTTAAAACACTGATAGTACTGTGTGAAAGAGAAAACCTAAGACAACCTGTATTTCATATCAGCTGAGATGTACTTATACAATTCAAATGATATGAAGGAGGAATGCCTTAATACAGAAAAGCTTACGTATGAAGCCTTACATGCCCACATATGAAAAAACTAATCCATAAATTATCAACCACAGATTAGTGAAATCGCCAGTCTTACCACCTTAGCTAATGCCCTGCGTTTGTTGAAAATAAGTTCTTAATGATCATTTTAGAGATATATTATCTTGAATGTTTAAAAAGCAAACTATAGAAATATTTCTTCAAGGACAGATCTATATTAGCTCATTTTAATCTCTCAAGTCCCACATGTAATTTATAAAATTTTAAATGTATTTTAGCATATCCCAAACACATGATAGAAACACAAGATTTTTTAAACATAGACAGTATTAAAGCATAAAATCAGAAACAGAAAAAAAGTGATTATTCACTAAAAAAGGCAACCGAAAGAAAAAAAACATTCATTGGCTAAGTTCTTTATTATTATCACTTCATCAGTTATTCACACAAACAAGAACCATCTAGTTCTTTTGCCCTGCTATAGGAAGAATCCTAGTTTGTTCCCAATTTCTGCCATGAATATTTGTATTTCAAAATTAAAAGATATAGAAATTATTTCTCTACCACCAAAATACATAATGCAAGAGGATCTTACAATGTAAAAAACCATGTTGCAGACCGATGTTACAACCTCTCTTATTCTCTTTAGCTTTTAATAAAATAATGTTTCTAAGTTTGGCATAAAAATAGGAATAATGAGGGATGTTAACAATTATGTTATTATCTCATCCTTTTTAGATGCCATAATAAATCAGAAGAGCAAAGCAAATATGAAAACTCAAAATTCCCTTTTTCCTTTTTTAATAGCTATTTTTTAGGTCGATACTTATCAAAATCTCCCAGTGGCTCAGTGTGTTCTGGCTGTTCATTCTGCTGATGCTCCTACCTTCTTTCACTGTGGCTGCTTTTTGCCTTGATGGTGTCACCAGTTCCTTTACAATCTGCAAGACTTGAATCATTGCTGGTTAACAAGCCAAAGCCTCCAGCTGCTTCCACCACAAATCCAACAGGTTTCATCATCAAGAGCTGATTTGCATTTCTGCCTTCTGAAAGCTCAAGCACGAACACAGTTCAACTTCAGAGAAATAAATGCCTTGCCCAGCTCTCCATGAAGGCTCGGAAGCAGTTAATAAGAAGCAACGGAAGGACAGGCTCTATCTTCTTGAAAGTGATTTCAGCATATGTAAAAACCCATCCTCAAAATCCAAAATGTATTATGGATCAAAGTGTTAACTAGTTCTAAATCAAATGAAATAAAATGCGAGTAATCTTCCGTAAATCATGAGCACAGTGAAAACACTGTCTCACAAAAGCCACGACAGGAAAAATAAAAGGCTATGCTATAAATTCTCATACGAGGGACCACAGATGCCATGTGCAAGTTTTTAAGTAGAAACTAAAATACTCTGTGCTGTTGGAAACCTTAATACTTTTTTCCAATTTCTCAAAAACCTCATATTTGAAACAAGATAAAATGTGGATAAAAATAAAAATCTATCTTGCTAACTCCAAGCTCTCCAATTTGCATAAAAGATATGGTGCCTCAAACACAGCCCATAAATTTCTGTTCTCCTCCTCTTCCTCAACACACCTCTGATATCTCAATACATGAGCAGAAGCCTCACTTCACAGGCACACTAGAAACTCCCAAAAGAGCTGGTAAATTCATTGGTCTCAGTACCAGAGGCATGGCCCAGAGAATTGCAAAGTGAGTACAACCATTGCTTCTGCCATGCAATTTTTAACAGCCAAGTGGCCACAAATACCCAGGGAATATCTAATACACATGTTATACATTCTATTTATCACATAGCAGCCCCTCCCAAAGCAAACCTACAGATAACTGAAAAAGAAAAGTGACATTCAGATGAATATGGCTAAAAGTTATGTTTACTAAAGTGATTCTCCACCAGTAATTTGTCCCTCTTTCCTTTATCACCAACTTTCCTCTCCTATTTTTCTTCCACTTATTATTCTGATATTTTAGCATATAAGATAATGGATCCAAGAGCAAAACAAATACAGTTCCTCTGGCTTTAGACAGAGAAAGGTTTATTATTTTTCCATTTTCCAGTTAGACACAAGTACGCAGTGAATTAACCACGGTTAGAAGTAAAAAACAAAAACTCCTGCTTTCTCTACCACCAAGGGTCCTCTGTAGAAATATACAGTTTTAAAATTCAGGGTGAAGCTTTCAGCTCTGAGAAGAGGTGCTACAATGTGTGCATATATATCCACTCATAATATATTCTCCACGTGGGTGCTAATTTAAGACACCAGTGCTACAAACCCATGACAGCAAGGAAATCCTTGTAAGTGAAGGGCCAAACAGGACACCGAGCCCAACCATGTATCATCTTCAATGCACATGTGGGTACTTGCAAATTAAAGTAAGGGTTCACAGAGGTCAAAGACCACATTTAAATCTCAAAACTGTGATCTTCGATAAATCCCTCTGAAGACTGGATATAGACAAGTAAATAATCAAACCCCTCAATTCAAGTTTCCCCAATTCTTTCTGCCCCTCACTCCATTTCCTAGGACAGTTCTGAAGATGTAATAGGTGTTAAACACCTACTGTCTTTATTTTCCAGCCATTTCCAGCTCCTGGGAAATTACTATCTCTCTTCTAGAAAAGATTTTTGAACAGGAGATTTTGTAAGGTACCTTTCTCCCTACTTCCACCCACAAAACCCTCTTTTCAATGGTGCTGGGCACCAAACCCAGGACTTTCTGCACTCTACTTCTGCCCAGGCAAGGAAGGGGTCTGTGAGGCATCAGCCTCCAATCAGCTCTATCCTCTACATCTCATCAGTGAGGAGAAGACCGTACACTCTCTAACCTACCCTGCACCTTTTCAACAGTTTTAGAGGGCTACAAAATCAGACGCACAGTAGAATCCTGTGTGGATTAGATTTGAGAATACAGGGTGCAGATTAGATGTCACCATAAATTTCAGTTCTATCATCCTATTGCACTGATTTTAGAATTGGTTTTGAAAACAACTCACATAACAATCACCCTGAACACACTGCTTCACTACTGGCAATCCTCAGTTTCTGATAAGCAACCAATAGCTTTTTCTTATTTCTCTCATTCTTTTCTCATTTTTCTATCATAGGTTGCATTGGTAAAAATATTTGACCACATATTCTGACATATGTAACTAGCTATACTCTTTAAAATGTCAAGCCCTTTAATGGCAAAGACAGACTGAGGAAGTGTCCAGATTACAGGAGAGTAAAGAGTGGAGCAGAGTCAGATTAAATAAATCAAAATACATGACCCCAGATTAGACAGTAGACCAGAAAGGAATAAGGAGAAATACAGGACATTTGGAGAAAACTGGTGAAATGTGAATACAATCTATAGATTATTAATGCTAATTTACTATGACCATTGTATTATATAACAGAACATCCTGGATTTTAGAAAATACATCTTAATGTATTTAATGGTAAATACTTCAAATTATTCCTTAATTATTCAGAAGAAAAATGATATTAACATAGAATAAGAAAATGTGGTAAAATGTTAATATTTGGGAAATCTGTGTAAAAAAGATTTTAATATTGTCTATGCTATTCTTATAACATTTTCCTAAGTCTGAAATTATTTCAAAATAAAAATTCAAATTCTGACTTAAAATAGTTGTATGTAAAGAATATGTATGCAGTAATATTTATGTATAATAAAAAATTGGTAATATTAAAGGATGAGATAAAAAGCATAAGAAAAATTATATTTGTATTCTAGAATTCTAGATACATCACACCTCACTGGTCAATTTAACTATACTAAGTCCTCATAGCTGGTAGAGAGCACCCTTTCTCTCTGATCTCATGCAGAAGTGTGCTAGTTATTTTGGGCTCTTTACCTTTCCATCCCTTCCAATAAAATTTAGAATTGTCTAATAAGCTCCATGGTAAACCTTGTTGAGATTAGCAACTGAATTTCGTTGGCCCATATGTCAACTGGGGGAAAATATTTTCTTATTATACATAGTCTTCCTGCCCCAAAACATGATATAGTTCTCCATGTTGGGAGAGTTTCCTTACTATCTCTTTGTGAAGTTTATATTTTTCCCTTAAAATTCTTAGGTATCTTTCATTAGATTTATTTCTAGTTATTTTTTCTGATGCAATTTAAAATGGAGTAACTTTAATTACTCACTGCTGGTACGTAAATATACAAATGATTTCTGTGTACTAGTTAAATATGTAAGTTCCTTGTTAGCATCTTATTTCTAATAAATTATCTATAAATTCTTTTGGTTTTTGTAACAAACAATTTTCTGTAACTGAGGAATAATTCATTTCTTCCTTCTAATCCTTATGTCTCTAATCTGTTTTATGTGTTTTACTGCACTGGCCAGAACCATGAATGCAATTTTAAATAGGAGTGATTCTAAAGGAAATACTTTTCTAATTTTTTATTTCAAAGGAGGTGCTTTCAACATATCCAATTTAACATTATACTTACTCCAAGCCTTTTATAGATACTCTCTATCAGGTTAGGGAGATTTCCTTCTATTTCTAATTCAGAAGAGTGATGTGAGAACTTTACTTTTAAATGTCAATCGCTACAAATATACCAAAGTATCATTCTTTGTAATTCCAAGAATTTAAACTTACAGTGAAAATCTTTAAGCCAACCTAAAAACATGAGGAGTCAGATTACTTCAATTTACAAAATCCTTTGGTGAATACATGCAATGATATGGAAAATTTTACAAGCTAGCTATTAAAGCAACTGGTGGCCTGAAACCAGCCATGGAGGGTGTTTTTACATCACACAAATAGGCGTACACTACAAAGGATGGTACTTCCCCTTCCACACCCTGTGAAAACTGGTTGCTAAACATTTACCAGCCCAACATTGGGTGTGTGAGGGGGGCAGTTTTAAGATCATGTGAGTCATGTTTACATTCACTCAACAAGCATTCATTGAGTACTTACTGTAGGCTACACTGACATGGAGAATTAGAGACCGGAAGAACTCATAAACAAGAAGAGTGTGCTCGGGGAAGGAGCACAATAATTAATGGTAAACCCAGTTTCGAGTTGGCAAGGCAGGTTCCAATAACGAGTAACGGAAATTGCAGGAGAAAGTAAAGTAAGAGTATCATTTGGAAAAGCCTTTCAAACCACAAAACTGATAATCAATCCTCTGTCTAAAACTTAACGGCTTCCCATTTGTACAGAGGCAAGCCTAAACTCCTTACCACAGATTTGGCCTCATTTATTATTTAGTCCCAATGTACCACCATGGACACATTTCCTGAAGTTCCTTGCCAGTACTACTTCAGTTATATGCAGCAAGCACAGGACACTTTCCTCCAGCTCCTGAATGTACCATCTCCTTTACACACCAGGCCTTCTGACTTCAGCAACCTCCCCATTTTTTCTACTCAGATTTTCAAGACCTAGTTTTTATCATCTCCTTACAGAAGTCTTCTCAATTCCCTCTCTCCTCACACTCACAATATCTATATGTACCTGATTCTTTCAGAATATTCCAAGGAATTTAAATTATTTACAAGTCATTTTTTATGCAATAGATTTGAGGCCAGCAAACTTTTTCTATAAAAAGCTATATAGTACATGTTTTCTACTTTGTGGCCATACAGGTTTTAACTGTTCAATTCTGCTATTGTACCAGTCACAGACAATATATATAAGAATCTGTGTCCAAATATGACTCACATACTGTAGTTTGCAGATAACCATACACTAACAGTGTAGGGGAAGGCTGACTCCCTGCCAGAACATTTGCCAAAGGCTAAAGACATTTTTGGTTGTTACAATTGAGGATAGGGGTACTATTGGTATCTAGTAAGTAGGGGCCAAGGATGCTACTAAACAATGTCCAATTCACTATATAGTCATCCATCCTCACAAAGAATTATCTGGCCCGCAAAGTCAATACTGATGAGTTGAGAAACCGCCATGGACTATGTTCTGAGTGATATTTGAAGGCTACTTAGTACAGCTCTTGGCTCATTAATTGTTACTTATATTATTATTTAATAAATATTTCAGTATATCAATGGCCAAGCATAGAATTTTTTAAAACTTGCTAATGGGATAAACCAAAATTATAATCTCCAGTTTGACAGAAATAATTGAAATGTCCAGCAATAAAAAATTTAAATATCCAGTTAATAAAGTTTCAATGAGTGCATACAATGGATTACTAAATATCATTTTAAAAATTATATGCTAGACCAGTGGTTCTTAAACTTGTCTGTCTCTTAAAACTACATGGGTAGTTTCAAAAAGTATTGATGCTTGCACAAACCTACAGGGATTCTGACTTCACTGTTGCAGGGTACAGCCCTCGCATCAGAAATTTTTAAAGCTCCCGATCAAATGATCCTAACATTCAGTGAAGGTTAAGAACCACTGTTCTATAGAAAAATGACAAAATGAAAGCAATTTATATGTGGAACACACACACACACAGGGTATACAAGGTGCCTCTCACCTCTCCCTGGAGAGGCACACAAAAGAAACGTACCAAAATGGTACCAGTTGTTTTTCCTCTGAATGGTAGCATTTTACGTAAGACCTTTTACTGTCTTTTTTGCTGCATTTTCTACAGTGAACATATTTTACTATTATTTCTTTTTTTAAAAGTAATTACCTTTTGGTTTAAAAAAAAATCCCATATCACCTCACTAAAAGATATACACATGGCAAGTAAGATTATGAAAAGATATTCCATATCATATGTCAGCAAGGAAATGCATATTAAAACCCAAGTATTAAAACAGCTAAAATACAAAACCCTGATAATAGCTAATCCTGTTGAGAGTGTAGAGCAATTGAAACTCTTATTGCTTGCTGGTGAGAATACAAAATGGTACAGCCACTTAGGAAAACAGTTTGGTAATGTCTTACAAAACTAAAACTACTGTTACCATATGATCCTACAATAGCACTCCTTGTTATTTATCCAAATAAGTTACAAACATATATCCACACAAAAACCTGCACATGAATATTTAGCAGTTTTATTTATAATTACCAAAAGTTGGAAGGAAACAAGATGTCACTCAACAGGTGAATGGATAAACTGTGGTATATCCATATGATGGAATTTTATTCAGCAATAAAAAGTAAATGAGCTAAAAAAAGACACAAAATAAACTTAAATATGTATTTTTAAGTGAAGAAAAAAACAGAAAAGGCGACATACTATATGATTTCAATATATGACACTCTGCAAAAGTCAAAACCATGTAAACAGTAAAATAATTCAGAGGTTGCCAGAGGTTTGGGAATAGGGAAGGAGAGATGTTTTAAGGCAGTGAAAGTTTTAAGGCAGTGAAACTATTCTGCATAATACTATAATGGGGGATAAATGTCATTATATATTTGTCAAAATCCGTAACTTCAGACTTTATATGAAATAATGCACAAATCCAAAATTGTCAGCATTTAACTACAGAACTAGTTCTTTTCTTCAAAAGAAAAATTCTTACTTTGATCTGTCTCCTACATTTGTACTTCTGATATACATAGCCGTCCCTAAAACATTAATTTTTTGGCTAATCCCCAAAGCTGCTAACTTCCCAGAGTGGGACACTAGGGAGAATGTGTGTGAGAGAACAAGAATGAGGCAACAAGGAAAGAAAATTACAACTGCTGGAAATACACTCACTATCTGCTCTCTACCCTTTTGGACATTCCAACTTAGCTCATTTACCTTTTCGGAATGAAAATACAAGGCAAACATCAACGGTTTTCAGATGGAAAGGATCAATAGCAAGAAGCAATCAATAGCAAATGATATATAGAAAAATAGCTACACAGAGGAAAGAAAACTTTTCCCACCTCTTCTCACCAAAAGAAAAACCAAAGAAAACAACAAAAACAAAACTAAACAAACAACAACAACAAAAACCTCAAAGATAGGAAAAGAATAAGACTAGATTTGATCTCATTTGTATTCTTTCTCTCATTCACTTAATAAAACCTCAAACAAATTTCACTGGGGCATGCTGTTTGGCCCTAAGTGTAAAGAAGTACAAGAAAATCAATGTAATTTCAAACAAGATTATACTACGACTATATTCATAGCAAATAATGCTAAAATAATTCAACAACCTAAAATACTAAGGAATTATAAACTAACTTAATACATCTTTATTCTCTTCTTTTTGCCAATATGTATCTTTAACAGCTTTTATTATTACAAAAAGAATGCATGTTTCACTGCGGAAAAATAAGAATCTGAAAATAAGCCAAAAGAAAGTAAAAATCAAGCCAGCTCCCATGTGCACTCCTGCGATTGCAGCAACTAGGGAGGCGGAGGCAGGAGGATTGCTAGTTTGAGGCCAGAGACAGCCTGTGTGACTTAGTGAGACCCTGTCCAAATAAAAAAAGACAAAAAGGAAGCTCAAATGCAGCTCAGTGGAGCACCCTGGGTTCAATCGCCCAGTAGGGCAAAAAAAGGGAAAAGAAAAAAAAAAAAAATCTCTCTCAGGCCCTCCATACACAGATGAGCATTATTTAATCTTTTAGACTGATTCAGGTATTTATTTTGTTCTTAATTTTACAAAAATGAAGTACTATTATGCATTCTCTTTCAGAACACATTGTTTTTACTCTTTTAAATATTTCATCAACATCTTTTTTATGCAATAAACACAAACAGGAATATTTGCACTGTGCTCTGTCTATAAATTCTTTTGCTGATATGAATAACAACCCAGCATCTTTTCATTCTTGGCAATAATTCAGATTTTTTTAAACTCACTTTTCAGAAAACATTTTTGGCTTTCCTGGAAATACTTAGAATTAAATTACTGTCATTTTTTTTTTTTTTCAAAGCATGTAGCTAAAGGAAAAGAAAAAAATGTGACAGGCCACATTTCTTGTGACAAAAATAATCTGTAAATATTTGAGATAACAAATGGTCCGCAAATACAAAAAGACTATTGAATATCAAATTATAAACCCACTTCTAACTAGTCTCTACTTTGGGGTTAATAAAACAGTTAATATATTTCACTTCTTTGTCATTTCACTTAAACCTAATTTAGATGGAAGATATAATAATTTTGTTCTTGAATTTTAAAAATTAACTTCCACAAACTCAGCAACATAAAATGTAACATATTGAATATAAAAAATAAAATTCGTGGGCTTTTTCTCTACATCTTCTTCTATATCTAAAATCTATAATATTTTCTCTCCAAATAATATTCAGGCATTTTTACAGCCAATTCTAATAATTCATTTAAAAATTAACACGGTCAGGCTGGGGAGTAAGTTCAGTGTTAACAGTGCTTGCTTTGCATCCACAGGTCTCTGAGTTGACTCCACAACCACCCCAGAACATAACTCTCATCCCAAAGACTCAGGAGGTTGAAGCAGGAAGAACACAAGTTCAAGGGCAGAGGCAGCTTACACAACTTAGTGAGACCCTGTCTCAAAATAAAATATAAAAAAGAGGCTAAGCATGCAGCTCAATGGTATAGCACCTGGAAAGAAATGTGTGAGGCCCTGGATTCAACCACCAAGTACTAGGGGAGGGGGGAGTTAACACTGTCAAAAGCTAATCAACTATCTTCATAGGTTTTCCTTTTGTAGAAAAAAAAAGAGTAAAAGAAAACAAAAAAGATACGAAGGTAAACTACCCTGAAATTGTTGGATGTAAAAAGAGCCACGGGCTGGGATTTAGCTCAGTGGGTAGAGCGCTGCGCTGCAGTCTTTGAGGCCCCAAGTTCAATTCCCAGCACCACAAAAATGGGAGAAGGGCCTGGCAATCCACTCCCAAGGCAATCCGGAAGCACTCAGCCATTGAAAACCCTATAAGGGTCGCTATGAGTCAGATACCGACTCGAGGGCACCTAACAACAACAACAACAAAAAGAGCCACAGAATATGTTTATGGATGGCATTATCCTTCTCTCACAACCCCTCAGAGCAGATTAGATCACAGTGATTGATTGTGAACAAAAATATCTGCATTAAATTAGTTCTCAAACCAGTCTTTAAAATATTTTATAGAAAGGCAATTCCTTTTGCTTATAAAGAGGAGGGAAGAGCTGGACGTGGTAGCACACGCCTGCAATCCCAGCAGCTGGGGAGGCGGATGCAGGAGGATTGCAAGTTCAAAACCAGAGGCAGTCTGCATAACTTAGTGAGACCCTGTCTCAGAAAAATAAAAAAAAAAAAATGGGCTGAGGGTGCAGCTCAGTGGTCCAGCACTTGCAGAGCATGCAAGCACAAGGCCCTGGGTTCAACCCCAAGTACCACAAAAAAAAAAAAAAAAGAGTGGGAAGAAACTTCTCATTGACTCTATAGATCAATGGAAACTATCATAAATATGTGCAAAGTAAGCTTTACAAACGCAGGAAATAAAAATATATTATCCCAATTTATTATTGCATCGAAAAATTCTTAGTGTACTGGCTGCATATCTTAAGCACATTAAAAAAAAAAAACCTCACTCATTTATATAAGACTTCTTAAGCAGCCAATGTGAAAGAGGTCCCATGTCATTGCTGCATTACAGGGATCCTCAACTCCTTCCATTCCACCAAGACAAATTGGAATTAAACCCAGAGTTACAAGATTAATTATTGAATTGCAATTGGGATGACTCTGGCAAACACATACAGGATGACAAAAGAATATGCCTTAAGAAGGAAAAAAGTAGGAATTAAATTAGACCCTACACAGTACACTATAACTGAATACATTCTGATTTTCAAATTACTACATCTTAAATTTTTAAAAGAAATCTCCCTTTGTGTAGAACTGACCTTCCTTTTGACTTTTCAAAGCCACATGCAAATAAATACACAAATACAGCAGGATAAGAGATTTTC
This sequence comes from Pedetes capensis, assembly GCA_007922755.1. Taxonomy (NCBI): domain Eukaryota; kingdom Metazoa; phylum Chordata; class Mammalia; order Rodentia; family Pedetidae; genus Pedetes; species Pedetes capensis. The sequence goes on along the minus strand of VMDO01008223.1, from coordinate 56,518 downwards.
TAGTCATAACAAAGAAATTTAAATATGACCTCATTTTCAAAATCAAGAACTCAAAGAAAATTAGAACATTCAGATAATATGGGCCCACTTCAGATTCAAACAAAGTAAACAAAGTTACATTAGTATTTATTTATTACCATAAAAAGACATATTAAAAATGATTTAGGTCTGTTTATAGCCTTAGAAGAAATAATTCAATATATCATATTTTAAGATCAAATGTTTATATTTCACATATATATAAAACATATAAAGACAATTTCCATAAACTTCACAAAAGTACTTGTGTGTACAAATACAGAATTCCCTCTAACATTAAGACACCTTTGCAGTTTCCCCAATATGAAATCTGTAATTACCATAACACATTAATTACAACAGGACTGGCAGACCACCAACAGTGTCCTTGACAAAATAGTACGTTAGGCAAAACTCATGGCAGGTGCTTATTCCCTACTCTTCCACCAGTTCTGCAACCTTCTGCCTCTGTCTTTTCTCTGTATTATGCATTCTCTTCCTGTGACCATACAAAATGACCCATGTCCCAAGAGAAACATAAAATAAAGATATAAAATATATGCTTCATAATAAATTTTTGGAGGTGCAAAAGCAGCACCTGAAGCTAAAATCTGTGATTTTTCAATAATCACTTTGGAAGGAAAGATTATTTAAAAAGTATGTCACAAACCTGTAAATGGTGAGCATACGAAAACAATTATCTTTTCTAACAAGGAGATTCCACCACACTAGGATAGAAGCCATCAAAAACTCAGAAAATAGCAAGTGCTGGCAAGGATGTAGAAAAAATAGAACCCTTGTGTAATATAAATTGGCATAGCTACTACAGAAAATAGTATGGCACTAACTCAGGATATTAAAAATAGAGTTACCATATAATCCAAAGATTCTACTTCTGGGCATAGATCCAAAAGAATTGAAAGCAAATATGAAGACATATTTGTGCACCTATGTTCATAGCAGCATTATTCACAACAACCAAAAGGGAGAAGCAGCCTAAGTGTCCCCTGATACACAGAAAAATAAAACATACGTATAGTGGAATACCATTCAGCCTTAAAAAGGAAAGATATTATGACATATGCTGCGTGAATGCACCCTGAAGACGTTGTTGTTAGGTGCTGTCAAGTCGTCTCCTCATAGCAACCCTCGTAGGGTTTTCAATGGCTAATTGTTCCAGGATTGCTTCAGGAGTGGATTGCCACATCCTTCTCCCATGTTTTTCTTGGTGCTAGGGAATGCACCCAGGGCCTCAGAGACTGCAGAGCAGCGCTCTCGCACTGAGCTAATTTATGTTAATCAAAATAAGCCAGTCACAAAAAGACAATTTACTAGTCTACTTACAGAAGTAAACAAAGTTGAGGGGTAGGAAGAAATGGGAAGTTAGGGGTAGGAGGAGGGTAGCTCCTATCTCCTTAGCAAGCATAAGGCCTTGAGTTCAATCCCCATTACTATTCAAAAAAAAAAAAAAAGGAAATGGCAAGCTAGTATTTGATGGGTTGATGGGTACAGAATTAGTTTCACAAGGTGCTGCCCAACAATATGAATGTGAATACACTTAACTCTGAACTATCTGCTTAAAAATGGTTAGGTTATGCAGGTTTTACCATAATTTAAAAAAAAAATTATCCTGTCTAAAATTCAAGCAATGCAATGGAAAGCAACTTTATGTTATGTTGAGACTAATAGCCTAATCATATTGACACTGATATCCTTCCATACCAATTACTATAAATAGGTATAATCATTCCTAGAAAGGCAAAGGACATAAATCAAAAAAATTTCAATACTATAAATTTAGCCTAAGGAATTAATTCCAACATAAAGGTAAAAGGTCAAATTCAGTGATAGTCATTTTGTAAACATCTTTCTTAAATGAGCCATTCTAAATGACTAGAAAATAAGGAAATGGTTAAATAAGTTATGATGCATCAATACCTTTGTTGTTGTTAGGTGGCCATCAAGTCAGGTCTGACCCATATCGATACTTTTAAGGATTATGATATGAAGTCAACGTATTAAAAAAATTACAGAAATAACTGTTTAAATTCAATTCAATGTAAGAATCCAAATATAAAATTCCTTATATACTATATATGCAAACCTATAAAAATACATAATACCTAGACAATATCAGAAGGTCATATAAAAAAAGAAAATGGCTTCTTTAACACAGTGGAGTTACTGGGTGACTTTTTCCCATTTTCAAAATATATTTATTTTAATGTTATGGTTATACTTTCAAAAACAACGATGACAACAAAAGGAGGTTGGGGAAGATGGAGAAAACAGATTAGTTTAGATGAAATTAAAGTATGAGATGGAAGTACGAGTGGGGTGTTTATTTAAACTAAATTTGCAAAACTTACTCTCTCTCTCTAAATGCCAGGTCTTCACGTGTTCCCTCTGTGTACAGCCTGCTCCCTCTTCCCAACTTCATCAGGTCTAGACAGAGTAAGATTTACCCAAGGTGGTCTTGCCAGCCTCCCTGATGATAGGTTCCTGCGCTCCTGCAGACTCTTGAATTTCACTTTTTATATGAATAATACCAAGCTACTTGTCTAATATCTGTCTTCTCCACTGGCTCTGTGCTACAGAAGGCCAGGGATCATGTCTGCCTTGTCCTCAGCAGTATCCCCAAAAACCAACACAGGAGCATTAAGTATCCATTTATACCATAATAAAACCATGTTCATTCTTCATTCAAAATCATAATTCTCTTCCTTCAAATTTGTTTTAAAATATAAGATTTTAACAAATTAATTTATAGTATCATGTGTCTCAAAATTATCTACCTTTGAATCTGAATTTATCTTTTACAATATTTCTGATCTTGAATTTCTTTTCTTTTGCAAATTGCATGTAAATTTGCTAGATTTCACCATGCTGTCTGACTCATGGTGACCCTCTGTCACAACAGGTGAGATTCTCCCTGATACTGCACCATGCACAGCGCTATGTCAGTGTTTCTCTGCTATTCGTTGGGTGTTTTTTGGGGAGTGGGTTGTCAGGTCCTTCTCCCAAACCTACAGCACCTGGTTTTCCCAGACGGTCTCCCATTCAAGTATTAATCAAGCCCAACCCTGCTTAGGCTTCCGGTATCTGATGGGATGGGATGCCAGGGTGGTATGGCTGCAGGCAGTTTTCACTATACCCTGCAATTATTAAACTTTTATCAGTTATAACTGTAGATGCTAAGTATCCTGACTTTTCATATATTAAAATCTAACATGACCCATAAATCTCAACACTTAATGAGAATCAGTCTTCCTATGTTCATTTATGCTATTTTTAGGTAAAGAAAATTTATTATGACAAAGAGGCACTAGGTTATAAGAAAGGCTAGTCTTTAGTGATGCAATCTCTATATTAACAGCTACAATTGTTTTATCATTACATTCAACACTGTTATACTTTCTATATTCATAGTATTTGTTCAGTCGTATCCTGAGATTTCTGTCAACGTAACTCAAAATAGAATTCTGCTAAAAGGAATCTCTCTTGATAAAAGCCAAATGTTTTCTCCTTTCAAGGTCATCTCAGATTTCAGAAATATTTCATTGCTATTTTTCTCAAGCCTTTGTGATAAAAGAAAAATAGAAACTAGTAAAGCAGAACAATAAATCCTGTTTTTATGAAAGAGATCTGAATCCTATTTCAGTTAAAGAAGAAATGGGAATTTTTCTGTTAAAGGGTTAAACAAGAAAGAAATCGAGAGATCACCACGCAGTGGTCTTCTCTTCTGTCAGGCTTGCTGACAGAAGGCCCAAACCAGGCACACACTTTAGGTCGATCCCTTTGGAGGAACACTCATTTGAGGGATCATCTATAAAAGAATTGACATATACTCTTCAAAACCATCAGTATTATGAAGGATAAATGAGATTTGAGAAACTGTTCCCGATTAAATGAGACAAGAGACTTGTCAACTAAATGCAATGTATGAATGACAAATGATGAGCTGGATCCTGTACTGAAGTGGGAAAAAGCCTTAAAGGACATTACTGCGAAAGCTGTTAACACTAGAATAAGGACATATATTAGGTAAACTTAATTTACTGTTGTTACACAAAAAAATGTTCTTCCTCAGAACAACAAATGAGCAAAGGAGCATGATATCTTTAACCTACTCTTATATGGTTCAAAAAGAAATGAGAGATACTCTTTTTTTTTTTTTTAAGAAATACATTCTCAGAAAATTTAAACATAAATAATTGAACCTGTTGACAAGATAAAATTGGACTGGCTGGCAAAGGCTTATGTACTGGAATTTAAACTGCTAAGAAGAGATATGTACTAATGAAGGAAAACAAAATAAAAAAGAAAACTGTGTGGATCCAGACATTGTTACTTTCAAGAATGTAGCTCAGCCGGGCGCACGCCTATAATCCCAGCAGCTCGGGAGGCAGAGGCGGGAGGATCCCAAGTTCGAGACCAGAGGCAGTCTGCGTAACTTAGCGAAACCCTGTCTCAAAAAGTAAAAAAATGGACTGAAGTGCAGCTCAGTGGTCCAGCACTTGCAGAGCATGCAGGCGAGAGGCCCTGGGTTCAACCCCAGTTAAAAAAAAAAAAAAAAAAAAAAAGTAGCTCAGCACCAAAATGGAAATCACACCTTTCCAGTCTTGTGATGACAAACAACTTTTACATCACATTTTAGGAGAAGAGAGAATAACTCCATTTTTATAATACAAAGCTAATATTTTTAATAGTTTTTTTTAAGTGCACAGATACTTCTACTACGGAATCATTTGGAAATTAAGTTCCTTTTAAGAGAGTCAGTTTGAGTACCCAGGAAGTAGTGCTGTTTCTCCTGTTCTGTGCAAAGTTCCCCACACATGTAGGTACATAATATACCTATAGGTACATATAGGTACAAAGTTCCCAAAAAAGGTCTACGGGTGGCTTAAAAAAATAATAATAAATCACAATGGTCCTATATCCTCCCTGTGTGGCAACTTGGAGGTGGAAAAGCACCTTTCCTTATTCAACGGAGAGACTCTAATAACAATGAAGATTTCCTCTTAGCAAAAGCCTGCAGCTGTAGCACTGTGGTGTCCAATCCCCTCAGATTTCGGAAGCTAAGTAGGATCAGACCTGGTTAGTACTTGGATGGGAGACCACCTGGCAACACCAGATACTGCAGGCTTGGGAAAAGGACCTGGCAACCCACTCCCCAAAAAACAGTCCACCATTGAAAACCCTATGAATAGTGGAGAAGCACTGACAATAGTGTTTCGCCTGTTGTAGGGTCTCTATGAGTCAAATACTGACTTGACCGCACCTAATAACAACAACAACAACTTAGCAAAAAGAAAACCCTCTCGAACCCAGCTTCCAGGTTTCTTCTACCACCAGAAACTTTTTTTTTATAATAAAGCATTATAATGAAACACATCTTAGCAGTCATATTACAATGATCTGAACCAATCATTTAGCATGTAAACTTGTGCATGGTAGTTAAAACAACAAATTCAGGCAGAATTGACAGTTAAATTCAAACTTTGTTGTACCATAATTGTCACAAGTGAACAAGTCTACAATGTTCTTCCAACACCAGTAATACCTAGAACCTCCTCTCCTAATCCAGTACACTCCACACATCACCGACATCTGCATATCATAGAAAGACCAGATAAAGTTATTACCTAAGGAAAATACACAAGACCGACTATTGCAAGCTTACCTAAAACCTTTTTTTTTTTTTTTTGGCAGTCCTGAGGGTTGAACTCAGGGCCTCGGACTTGGCATGTTTTGCAAGTGCTGTACCACTGAGCTGCACCCCCAAGCCCATATTTTACTTTTTGAGACAGAGTCTCACTAAATTACACAGACTGTCTCTGGTCTCGAATTTGAGATCCTCCTGCCTCCACCTCCTGAGTAACTGGATTACAGGCCACCGCGCCCGGCTGCTTACCTAAAATCTTAATGCATGTGCACATATTTCATTTACAAATCTCTTTTAAGAGATAATCAAGCAATCATATTTCCCTCATCTTGCATTACGTAGAAGATAACAAAGGTAACCAGGGAAGAGCATAAATACAGTGCTTTGCTGTACAGTGCCAAATCTTTACGAACACATTCAATAAATTCCACTTCTATGTCATTCTTCTAAAACCTGAAATAGGTGACTATTTTAAAAAGACTCTGTGACTCCAAATGTCCAACAATATAAATATTAATGAGTATCTATAAGTGTCTGACCATAATATTTTACATTCTACAATTTAACTTTTAATACATAAATGCTTGAAATCCATGAGAAGGATTTTGTTGCTACTCAGCAACAAAGAAGAATGAAACTATGCTTTGCAGCAAAATGGACAAAACTGAAGAACATCATTTTAAGCAAATTAACACAGACTCAAAAAAAGAAATATCCTGGGTACTCACTCATATGTGGGAGCTAAATCTAACTTAAAGGAAGAAAGAAAATGCTATATATTTAGATATATAAAAATGAACAATCAAATCTATCTAAAAATGAAAAATACAAGCAGACCAGAAAAAAAGGGGGAGGGGATCAACAGGTAGGAGCATGGCTGGGGAAGAGCAGGAGGGGAGGGAAAATAATGTAGAGGGGTAAAGAGGAAGAGGAAAAATATCAATATAGGATGCAGGTATATAAACACATGAAAAAATAGGAGAAAGAAAAAAATCATTGAGACTATAACCCATGATTGCATACAATTTTCATTACGTATTAATTAAAATTCCTACTTTTGTGTTCTTCTTTATACTGTTCTGTACACTATGTAAGATGATGAACGTGTAGGCAAAGTGACTTAATAGTTGCATAATGGATATAGAAAATGACTTATTACTCTATACCTCACCAACATTTATAAATCAACCTTTTTTAAAATTTTTTAAAAAAAGAAATCCAGTTTTAGACAAGTTAACATAAAAGAGATATGCATTTTTCTCCAACTAGTACATCAGTTCTAACAATACAAATTCAGGAAATGAACTGCAAAAATCAAACTCTATTTTGTGATATTAATGAAAGACATAACAAGATGATGCCCATTTAAGAGTATTAATTTGAATTAAACCACACACTCCCCTCTGAAGTTTAGTTACCCAGAGAACAATCAGGATGCACCTGACAACATGTGCCTCCATTTGGAACAATGACACATACTTCTGAAAGTAATTAGGACATAAATTCAGAGCAATACAGTAGAGCCCCAACCCTTGAAAACTCTGTTTTCTTACTTTAGCTTAACAGGGGCATACCTAGTTTTATCTAAGAGGTGTGCTTCTATAAGGCAAAATTGAAAATGAAAATTTTCTCACTAACTTAATCATAAATTTTAGAGCTAGAAGGCTTTCTGGAGATCTAGCCCAGTCTTCATACATACGAATGAGTAAAGCTGGGGGTTCGAGGAACAGGGGTAAATCAAAGAAGTCGAGCCATCTCCTTATCTAGTTAGCAGCAAAACAGTGTTCCAATCCGTATCTCTGGGACTTGAAGAGAACTGTCCCTGTAAAACTGCTCTCAGAATGGAATTTTATTTATGTATTATTAGTAATTTTTAATGTACAACTGAATGGGTCTCATTACGAGATTTCCGTCTATGCATTTCATCATGCACTGCTCACCTTCACTTCCCCCTTACCCTTTCATTCTCTCCTTCCCCACCAAGAGTCTCCCTTGCATGTCTTTTCTGTTTTAACTTTTTTCTAATTAGTAATTTTTCATCTACAACTGAGTAAGTCTCATTATGAGATTTCCACCTATACATTTCACTGTACATTGCTCATGCGCATGCTCACTTCCCCTTACCCTCTCATGACGTCTCTTTTTCTTTTATATAGCTATATATGTACATCCTGAGAGTTCTCCTAAGAATGACGTCTTAAACTATTATAAAGAAGTCATGTAGCACACATTGGTTTGTGTTTTACCAAAAAAAAAAAAAAAATTACTTGAAGTTGACTCACACACCGAATTTATGTTATTGTGCAATATATTTTATATCCAAAAGAAAAATTTTAATGACAGGCCTGAAAAACTAGGTAAATAATGTAGTTTTTGAGCAATAATATAACCAATAGTACATAAATAGTTTGAAATTTTAAGACTTAACTAATAAAAGTAATTTAAGAAGTTTATGAGTTCTATTGTACTAATTTATATTTGTGCTAAAAACTAAAATGATTTTTCATGAAAGGAAATCAAATTTTCAAAGCAAACATTTTAATTACAGATTAATTTCTCATACAGATTCTGTGTGAAAGAGAGAGAGAGGGAAAGAGAAGAGAAAAAAGAGAAGAGAAAAGAGAAGAGACAGAGAAAGGGAGGGTGGGGGTAGAAGAGAAATAGATAAAATATAAACAATTAGTAAAAGTGGACAAAAGGTACATGGAAATTTTGGGCATAACTTTTACAATTTTCTTGTAACTGAAAAACATCAAAAGGAGAAGATACAAAAACATGCAAACCATCTTCTAAAAGAATTTAAAATACTATAATCAGCCAGATGCAGTGGCTCATGCCTGTAATTCCAGCAATGGGAGGTAGAGGTAGGAGGATTGCAGGTTAGAGGGCAGAGGCATCCTGCATAGCTTATCCAGACTCTGTCCTAAGATAAAAAGAAAAAAATTTTTTAAATGGACTGGGGGTGCAGCCCAGTGGTAGACCACCTGGAATGTATGTGCAAGGCCTTGGGTTCAACCTCCAAGTACTGCACAAATATAAAAGTAAAAATAATAAATAAGTAATACTCTATATTCTACAATACTAGATTAAATTCATACTTAGTTTCCCATTGTATGAAACTAAGCATCACTCACTATTCTTTAGCAAGTAGTCAAAAAGAAGATAAATGAGCTAAAAGCAACATCTATTCCATTTTAAATGGTCAGTATTAACATAATGAAGTGCATTAAACTAAGAAATTGATTGCAAGTATTTTCTGAGAAGCAATTTTTGCTAGCATTCCTTATCACCTACTCCAATTTATTGCTACTTCATTTCTGATACGTTCTATGCGGAACTTCTCAACAAGGACTATTATACACTTACCTGTCCCCTACCCACTAAATGCCAGTAGGATCCCTTGATAACTTTCAACCACAAAGTCTCCAAACATTTTCAAATTAGGCTCCTACATTAAGAATCTCTCAATATATCATCAGTTTAAGAATGCCTGACATTTAAAACTTTATCTTCCAAACTCTAAGTTTTTCAAACATAGGTAAGTCTTAATAAAAGGATACTTTTAAACTCTACATACAGATTTCTTTCAAGATTTCATTAAATGACACACACATCAGCATGGAAGATACAATTTACTCTAAATTTTATTTTCTTTAATTTCTACCCCACTTCTGAGGTACACAGCTCTTCCATAAAACAGAATATACAGAGGGTGCCAAAAAATTGTATATATGTCTTGGGATGAAAACTTTCCATTTTGCTAGGTTAAGAATATGTTGTTATCTTGTTCTACTAAGTCCTGGCGCATGTGCACAGTGTTCCGTAGACTTCTGGGCCCAGTGCACACACTGTTCTAACACCACAGCAGAAGCAGCAGGACTTGTTGCTGTGTGAGGCTCCTGAATCTTCCCTTGTGCACATCACACACAGTACCATGCATCTTATATTGATCGCCAAAGTGGGCAACTGCTCAGCATGTTGGAGGTTCGGTCACAGACTCAGGCTTCCATTGTCGGCGTACTTCAACAATGTTCTTGAACTTCAAATACCACTACAAAGTCCTCTTGCACTCCCTCCTTGAACGATAATCATGCTCCCACTGTTTTCTTTGACTGTCTGCCTGTCGCATGGTAGCACTAGCATTCATTTGATTAATGCCATCTTTTGACTGAACATCGTGTTACACATTGATATCATAATTCAATTCTATTTTCAAAAATACATAGATAACATCTCTTTAAATGTGTATACATCTTTTGGGGACTGCCAGTATATCTAGGTAGGCCACTTTGTAGCCAGAATTTTTTGTCAACGTTTAGGGAATGTCTTCTATTACTTGCTACATAATGTTTCTATTTACCAAGACTAGAAAAATCCTTAAACTACCACTGCGGGATTTAGTAATCTATTCAATTATTTATAATTATTTATGCTCTTCACCTCAGCATGAATTCAGTCCACTGCCCCAGTGAATGAAGATTTTTACTCCTATTACACTAGAAAACCATAAATACACTACACTCAAATTATTCACTGTCATTCCTTTCCTTCAGTTGAATGAGAAATGTTTTATATTCAGGAGTGACCTAAAAAAACTCCCACTTCATTATTTAGACCAAAGGGCAAGATCAAACACTCCAACACAACAGATGCACTCCAGGGTTGCCGAGTCCGGAAAAGAGAACCAACATCCAAAAGACTCTTAAGAATGTATTATGTAATTAATTGCAGAATAAAACTATCCTAAAAAACTGAGATAAAGTAGATAAGTAGAGATCAAGATTTAAAAGTAAAGCAAATACTTTTTGAACTTAAAACTTCGAAAAAAATTAAGTACAGTTTAACTAATCACTTTACCTCACTCCCCCTCCTTCATCTTCCCCCTCCCTTCCTCCTCCTTTTTCCTCTCTCCTTCTCTGTGTCCTTTTTTGGCTGTTTTTAAAAGTACGTTCCAACAAAATAATCACTATTTTATATGACACTGTCTTTGACAGGAACTTTGTTGTTATAATCTCCATTAAAGAGCTAAGATATCAGCCGGGTGCAGTGGCACACACCTGTAATCCCAGTGACTCAGGAGGCAGAGGCAGGAGGATGGCAAGTTCGAGACCAGAGGCAGTCTGTGTAATGTAGCGAGACCCTGTCTCAAAAAAAAAAAAAAAAAAAAAAAAAAAAAAAAAAAAAAAAAAAAAAAAAAAAGAAATCACCACTAAAAAAATAGGCTGGGGGCGCAGCTCAGTGATACAGCACTTGCAAAAGCATGCAAGTGAGAGGCCCTGGGTTCAACCCCCAGTACCGAAAAAAAGAAAAAAAAAAAGATCTAACATATCTATTTCAAATTACAGTCACAGTTCAAGTATAACAACTTTATTTCATCTTTGGCACCATTTGATGAAATGACCAAACTGAATAAATGTTAAGCATTGCAAACTATGCAGATACAAAAAAAGAACAATTTAAGAACTGAAAATCAAAAGATGTTGTGGATTGTAATAAAGTTAACAATCCACAATGAAATTCACAACACCATAATAGCATCATACATTTTGCACAAAATAAGTAATCCACATCAAAACTGGTAAGAACACACACACATACACACGTAGTGCCATCAAGACTATATCTATCAGCTAGAATAAAAGCTGAAAAACATCATAAAGCATTTAATGAACTCTATAGCCATTATATGGAAGAAGGATGTGGCAATCCACTCCCAAGGCATTCCCAAAACAATCAACCGTTGAAAACCCTATGAGGGTCGTTATGAGTCGGACATGACTCAACAACATAGGTATTATAGTTGAGGTGTGCCAATTACTGTGCCAAGACTATGTCAAGCTGGGAGAAACTGGTCACTGGTTAGGTCACATGGCAGCCTGCCCTGAGGAGTCAGAGTCAGCTGCCTTGAAGTTTCATCCCTTTATTCCACGTGCTGTACCACGATGCCCTGTTTGATGTGTTTTATGACACCGGAAGGGTTGGGAAATGCTACCCAGATAAACCTACCCACACATTACAAGTATTTGATCTTCCTTATAATCCCTAGAGAAATACTGAAAATCGTGTTACTTAGCCTATCACTCTCACCCAAATCTGGGTTTGGAAATTCTATCTAAATTTTAATGACATATGTTCCTGTCTTTTTAACCTTTACCATGCCTTCATGGTAGTTTTTTTCTAAAAAATCAGGATTTCCAACACACTCAATTCCCACATTTTGGAAGACTTAAAACACCCTAAAAACTGCAGCATAAAATAGACCACTGTAAAACTCCTTATCATTATTTTTACAGTGATCTACTCAAGAACAATTTCTTTTGCTACAGAAAATCACCAAATTGGCAAGAAAAAGAAATGTAACTGAGTCTGATTCAAAGGGAGCTTATACAGAATGGAAATCTAAGACCAAAGCTAGGAGAAAGGCAAAAGCTGTCTATGTAACACACCTTTTTAATTTAAACCTACCACAAATATCCATTTCTCTGAGTCTATCTTACAAAGTGAAACTTTGTTAAGTCATTCCCATACCTGAAATCCTTTAACAGCTCCATAAGCCAGCCCTACAAGAGAAAGTCCAAGCTCCTAGACCATGTAGGATCTGGAACATTCTCACAATCTCCCTCTCAACTCTGTTCTCCTGAATCTCCAACCAGTTCACAACACACCTGTGGAGTCAAACCTTCAAGCCTTTCTCACACTGCTCCATCCACCCGGAATGCCTTATTCTGGGCTCTGTTTCTCCTCCTCCTCCTGCTCCTCCTTTACCTCCCTCCCTCCCTCCTCCTCATGAAAACAGCTCAAACTTTTTCTAAAAATACTAATACACAGAAGAGCTATCACCCACTAAGGACATTAGTTAGGAACACCCAAAGATGTGCAATGCTTATTTAGCACCTAGGTGCCAGGAATAGTGTTTGTCCTCAAGGAGCACAGAGATGAGAGAAGGACAGGAGTGAACAGGAAGAGACTTCAATACAATATGACAGATACTAGAAACAGTGGGCTCACTGGCAGGTGAAGCGGCACAGGGATGACAGGGAAGAGCACTAGGACTAGGGCCCTAAGCTGAAGCTGATTTTTTAAAAAGAATCTTAATTGTGGAAGAAGGAGGTCAGACTTTGTTCTAATTACCAGCAGTTAAACCCCAATGGCACTGTTCATTCTTTGAGGCTCCCCTTCTTCACAACAAACACAAAGAAACTGACATTTTGAGACATAAAATAAAAAAATAAAAAAAAATTACTAAATGACACAGTTATGCCCCCAAAATGTTAAACATCCCTGTGGGTGAGAAATCTAACAGGAACACTAAGTGTAAGACAAGCTGAAGCCACTCTGGGCCCCTGAGCAGGAAAAAGCAGCAGGAAGTCTGATCCTATGGTGTAACTGTAAATAAAGGCATTCCATGGAAAGCAGAGTCAGTAGCCAGGCTTTGCTTAAAACCAGCAACTGGAGTGGTATTCTTCCTCAATTATAAAATAGATTGAAAGAACTTCTAACTGTGCTGAGGCTACAGCTTACAGGAAGTTGCTGACCTAATGCCAGCTGACTCAGTGACTGAATCTGTGATGTCCCCAACGTCACCATGGGGTCAGGGCTCCAATCCACTAACACAGAGCCGATTCTGATCTGGAAACTCCAAAGCCAGGCAGAGACAAATATAAATCTGCTAGACTAGCAAAGGAAATCACAGAAAGTGATACAGAGGGAGACACCAGACAAAGGAAAAAATAAATAAATAAAATCTCCATCAGAATGTGCTGACAAAATTACCAAAAGTAATAAAACACTAACAAGATCAAGAACCACAACATAAATTCACTAGAGACAAAAATGTAAAAGTTATCAAATGATCTGAAAAAGACTTTAAAATAAGTATGTAAAATATCCACAAAGAGATAAAGGTATAGCTAAAGAATAAAACAACTGTAAAATAAGCACAAAGGAAAAAGTAGCAGCATACATAAAAACAAACCACTCAAAAATATTGCAAATAAAACAAAACTTTTATAACTTAAAAATAAAAGATGTTATACTATTAAGTACCTAACAAGCCATCCTTCCCTGGCTGCCTTCAACCTTGCAGTGATCTGATTTTTAATAGGCAAGAGGCCCACATCTGTAACAGTGATGCTAACAGAACCCTAAAACCCCAAAATTACAAGAGCTGTCCTACTTTATATTAAAGCAAATACAATCAAAATAAGTAATATGTAAAAAATTGAACTACTTATTTAAACTAAATATAAATTCTATAAATAAGGAAATGTTCACTGCATCCCAAAGTTTTGATGAGAAAATCTGTACTTCAAAACTGCTATTAGGATCCTAATAGGTGAAATACTTCAATTATTTCCTTACTCTCTAAAACAAAACAGTTAACACAAAACAGTAAAATCCAGTTCTGTTCACAAACAGAAATGGATAGAAATGGGCAGAAATATTACACATACTATCCCCTTATAAATGAGAAGACAAAGATCTGTATCAAATTTGGCTAAATGCAGGAAAGCCTTGGTTCCTTGTTCCATAAAGGTGTTGATAGATTTTTGTTTTATTTTGCTTAAATATATTGATCCATGTTACTCAATGATTAAATTCCATACAACAAAATCTCTAATTATAACTTGCTGCAACATTCCCTATTCATATTTCTAGAGTGATTTTTCAATGGCTAGTAAATAGAAACTTTTAAATGATAGAATTAAATCACTTAAGAAGCTACTGACAAATTTCCTCTTCACATCTAACTTCTTAGAATAAATCAGATATCAAAAAGAATCTCCTTGATTTAAACAGAGACAAGTGTACACTATAGAGAGGAACCAGATTATTCTCTGAAGAAATGATGTAATTCCAAATTGTCTAATAATTCTTTCTTTCTCTCTCTCTTTTTTTTTTTTGTTTTCCTTTCTTTTTAAAGTACCAAAGCAAATGCTCCTGAGACCTCTGAAATGAAAGGAGGCAGCACACTTACTCATGACTGGAAATGTCTTTGTATGTTGTCCCAATCCAATATTAAACCAAAATCTACTGTCCAGGGTTTCTCAGAGGAATACATGTCCTATTCTGGAAACAAAAGAGAAAGAAATCATATTTTCTAATCAATATTTAAAGTTTTCCAAAAGGAAATGAAGAAAATAATTCCATTTTAAAACTTTTTCTACTATTCCCAGAAGAATACCTTGTCATCATCTATTTAAATATAAAAGATTACTAATTAAACATTAAAACATGATTCAATTCACATTTCCCTTTTTCTCAAAAAAGTTCCCTCAGAAGTAAACCATCTGTATAAAGTACTTACCACACAGAAACCTATTAACAGGTATCCTTTGTCTTCGGTACTAAAAACTTATCCCCTCCCCATTCCAAACCAAGTCAGTCATAGAAAGCTTATCATATTTGCTAAATCTATTTTGGTTACATATAAATGACTTATATAAGCCATCAAATAAATATCACCAAAGTTACTGCTATAGACTTTTTCCAATAATGTATTTTCCTCATCATAAACACAGTATAGGTTCACCATTGAAAAAAAAAAGGAACACCAGCAAAGAAAAATTCCCTATAATACGCCTGTATTAGCCCAATCATGTGGAATATATATCCTTTCAACACATTTTTCTAAGTATTTTAGAATATTAGATAAAAATTACATTAAAATTTTTATATTTAGTTCTATTCACTCAAGATTATAACATCATCTTGTATTAAAGTTAGTATTAATACACGCTTAGCCCTTTACTAAGATTTACATTGTAAATCTTCCTCTCTGGATTAGATTTTTGTTGTTGTTAGGTATGGTTGGGTCGGAGGCGACTCATAGCGACCCTATGTATAACAGGCGAAACACTATTGTCAGTGCTTCTCTGCTATTCATCGGGTTTTCAATGGCAGATTGATTTTTTGGGAGTGAGTTGCTGGATCCTTCTCTCACACCTACAGTACCTGGTATTCCCAGGCGGTCTCCCATCCAAGTACTAACCCGGTCCAACCCTGCCTAGCTTCCGATCTCTGACAGGATCCGACGCCACAGTGGTACGGGCTGCAGGCAGCAGATTTTTAGTGAGGCATAAATACTAATACTGTACTTAAACACAACCATGGACGCACAAATGCCTGCCCAGCTCTAATATATAAAACTCCACAGTTAAGATCAGAATCAATACAAAATTCACACTTGTGCTACCTCGTGTAGTTTCCTTCATAAACCAATAAGCTACTTCCTGCAAACACAAAAAGTGAAAGTTACTTCATTTTTTAAATCAGTTAAGAAAATATCATACTACTAAGGCCCTCTGCTTTGGATCAAAGTTAGAGTAACACTTTTTAAAGAAATAATGCTTGCCCCCTCTATGCACTTTATTTACATCATATAATACACCTGTACCCACTTACAAAATGAAAAAAGACTGCATCAGCATTTACAATGCACAGCATGGTTCATACACTGTAATTAACAGTGTATATAATCATAGTTCTGCTACCTAATCACCTGACCCCCAACCCACATGCTTTCTTTTTTATCTGTGCACTAGTAAATGATTTCCATTTCCAGATAACACAATTATTGCAAGGAAATGAGAAACTATACAGAAAAATCTAAAGCTACATATAATCTACATGCTAGTTTTAGAATGCATGATGAAGTTTCCCATGGTGAATATATTTTCTTGATGGTGTTGATTGAGTCTATTGGATTTGTTATCCCTCCTTGGAAAGAGAGGTAGAACATGGTGATCTAGAGCATGCTGAATGATAACAAGGAAAGGAAGTCCCACACTACATATACACAAAATAGATTTGATGTTCACAGATGACCCAAGAATGCACTTAACATTTACACTTGTAGAGTCTAGTCTCTTTACCCAGGGATTTTCCTATGTGTTCATACCAAAACTTTTTATCTTGAATTTAAAATTTCTAAATGGCAGCATTAAAGCACCTGTAGTATGTAATGCCCTCTTCCTAGCTATAACCATAAGGAGCTAAATACTCAATGAGACATCAAAAGTTTTCTCAGCACTAAAAATACTATCCTCAAAAAACCAGGAATAATAAAACTTATCAACACTGGGTTTATAAACTTTTCATCCGAGGTAATAAATGCACACAATTTTTATAGTTTATAAAGGTACAATGCATATGTTAGAATTTAAAATGTCATGGAGCAATTCTTAGTAACACTTAAAATGACTTACAACTAAGGTCACTTGTTGAAGATTCTTTATGTGAATCATAGCTTTAAGAGAAAACAAAAGGAATGTGTTTTAAGCCCACAATTTCACATATAAGGTATACTGGGATATTTCTGCAACACTCAGGCTATACTCTCATTTTTCAGGCACTTTGGCTAGTGGGCATGACCATATGCCCTGTTGGGACAGGGGAAGAACTGACTCCACCAGTTCTAACTGGAAGCTGTAAGGACACTGAGTTTGCCTGCGTTCACTTGTACTCCTGCACTGTGCCATGAGAAATGAATGCCCCAGGTGGCTGCTGTTCCCAGAGTGAGTAGGTTCCTGGCACATAATTGAAGCCAACCCACAGCTTCTAGACAAACCCAGATAAACCCAAACGCAGCAGACTACAGACCTATGAGCTAGAAACAACGGTCTTATCAAATATACCACTGAAATTTTACAGTTGTTATATAGCATTACTGCCGGTGAAGAAAACAAATACAGACAGTATACACTAACATTAAAAGCAGATTAACTAAATTTTCAAGTCAAAACAACTTTCACAAGAAAGATGCCTAAATCAGAACACACAGAGGCTGGAAATAAAAGCATTAAAAAGGTATAGTAGGCAAACTAACCAACAGAAAGACACATGGCTACTGCAACTCTCACATATACACTACGACATACACTGACAGATATTCACAGCAATGCTGTTTGTAATAGCAAAATAACTAGAATTCCCATCAGGAAGGGATGAAAAATTATGTCATCTTTATACTATCAAGTATTAGGAAGTAGTGAAACGAATGAACCCAAAACATGCAAATCAACAAATAAATCTCACAAATACTATTGATTTACACATACACATACACAAATATGGAGAAGGACGTGGCAACCCACTCCCAAGGCAATCCCGAAAACAATCTGCCATTGAAAACCCTATGAGGGTTGCTATGAGTCGGACACAACTCGACGGCACCTAAGAACAACAACAACAACATACACAAATATACAATGATATCAAGGATACAATGACATCATTTATGTAATGTTACAAAATACATGAAGTTAACAACACCTTGTTTAGGGATATACATATATAATATGTACTATAAAGAGAAGCAAGACAATGCTAGACCCCATACTGGGACTGATGGTTTCCTTAAGCTGGCAGTGGAGGTAGGTAGAGATCATCTAGAAGGGAACTGATAACGTCCTATCATTTGAGAAAAGAAATGAAATGGACATCATGTTAGTCTCTATGCAATATGTTGCACAGTCTTTTGTATGAATGTCATATTTTATAGCATTTTAATATGAAAAAAATTTCCAACAAAATTCATAAAGGAAATTATTATAAATAAAAGTAACATAAGTACATGTAACCATGTGTATAAAGGTGTTAAATGCAGTCACAATCTTTAAACTGTAATTAAGAGGCAGAAACAGTTGTTGTTGTTGTTAGGTGCCGTTGAGTCGGTATCCAACTCATAGTGACCCTCATAGGGTTTTCAATGGCTGACGGTTTCAGGATTGCCTTGGGAGTGGATTGCCAGGCCCTTCTCCCATTTTTGCGGTGCTGGGAATTGAACTTGGGACCTCAGAGACTGCAGCGCAGCACTCTACCAACTGAGCTAAATCCCAGCTCCCATAATGAAGATGTTGTTGTTGTTGTTAGGTGCCGTCAAGTCGGTATCCGACTCATAGCGACTCTCTGTACAACAGGAGAGACACTATTGTCAGTGTTTCTCTGCTGTTCATAGGGTTTTCAATGGCAGATTGATTTTTGGGAGGGGGTTGCCAGGTCCTTCTCCCAAGCCTACAGCTTCTGGTGTTCCCAGGCGGTCTCCCATCCAGGTACTAACCAGGCCTGACCCTGCTTAGCTTCCGAGATCTGACGGGATAGGATGCCAAAGGGCTATGGCTGCAGGCAAGAAACAGTTGTAGTACTCATTTATTCCTTAAAAGACAAATACAAATGATAGCCACTTGTACCACAAATTGCAAGACAGCTGTTATGTGAAAAGATTTGTGATTATACAATATCCATCTATAGAACCCCCACGAGTCTGGTAGCTTATGGCACTGTGGGGGCTTGCATGTGGCTGTGATGCTGAAAGCCATGCCACCAGTATTTCAGATACCAGCAGGCCACCCATGGTAGACAGGTTTCATAACAATTAGACATTGAAAACACCATGAATAGAGAGGACTGTCAGATATAGTGCTAGAAAATGAGCCCCCCAGGCTGGAAGGCACTCAAGAAAATATTGGGGAAGTGCTGCCTCCTCAAAGTATAGTTGATCTTAATGACAGGAAATGAGTAAAGCCTGGGATCTCCATTTGCTGATGCTGCATGACTCAAAATGAGAAGAAACATAGTGGCTGCAACAAAAAGTAGTGGGCTGAAACAAAAAGATAGTGTGCAAGGCACAGTATTGAGTAAGGTTTTATTCTGCTGTACTTAGGGTCGCTATGAGGCAGATTTGACTCAACAGCACCTTACAACAGTATGTATGGAACAGCTAACTATCCAAAGAGTTGTATCATTTGTGCTGTCTGATCGCGTGTGTGGCCACTGCAGCTTCTCATCTCATCTTCACAGCTACATAATCCTAGCTCATTTGCTAGTAGAAATTCCCAGAGCTTGTTTTCCTAAGTTCCTATTTGTTGAACTGTCATTACTCTCTCCCAAAAAAGCTTAAGAAAACTTCCTTCAGTTAAACAGCAAAATATTATAAATTTGAATGTCCAACAACAAGGGACCAACTGAACTGTTCATTGACATGTACTGGTCTCATGCTTATTAACAATGTCTCAAGGTAGTTCAAAGATAGATGAATGAACACTACACAATGGGCTTCACACAACTTTATCAGAGTCAACAAGAAAGAAATATCAGAAATGAAGCCTCATCCAAATTAAATTTATTTCTTCAAAAGGCTTATAAGCCAATATTTTAATGACTACTGTTTGGTTTTTAAATTTAAAACAGATAATATAGAAACTTACTATGCATTCCATAAGCATTTACTGAGCAGCTCTGGGGAGTCAGGCAGTATTCTAGGCACAGCAGATAGAGCCATGAACAACAACAAAAAAAAACACCCTATCCTTGTGGAATTTATACCATAGTAATTCTAATACCTTCCTTCTTAATTCAGATTTACAGTTCATTAGTTCCACTATGTGTGTCAGGGCAGACTCCCAGGTAATGTCTTCTCATTCTAGATAAGGAAGTAACTTCAGTTAATATTAAAGTCATTATTCACTGACACAGATCTCCCCACTGTGCTTTCACAATTTTTAGGCTTCCTATAAACAAGGCTGTTATGCAAATTATTCCCCCTAAAACACAATGCTAAATTCCGACAGCTTAAAGTATTTTCCCAGTTAAGTATAGCAAATCTTCTCTCACTGCTGGAGTGAAAGGACGTTTGTTTATCCTGCTCACTAAGTCAACAAAATACCATACTTCTTGCTAATAAGATGAAAGAATGAGATGGGCCTAAGACCAAAACAAGAAAATGTTTGGTTTCATCAGTTTGTTTACATGTGTATGTTACTGAAGCAAGAGATAAGAATAAGGTCACATTTCTCCTTCCACAGGTAGAATTCAAGTTAGTTCTCCAGACAGACTTGCCAAATTCTAGTAGCTTTACGCTGGTCCACATGTCAACTCGCAGGTATTTAGGACAGCAAATGTCCTGTCCATGTCTTCCTGACTTAGATCACTCATAAAGACTCGGGGCCTTTCGAAAGTGGCTTATACTTGCCTTACGCACTTGACACATCATATCAGAACTGTACACAATGGCTGAGCTCTACAGATAAAAACTAAAATGAGGGCTATAACATTTCTGGTTTTCAGGAACCAGACATCATTTACAAGTCAATTAAAAATTCCAGGCTGCCAACCATAATTAGCACTAGAGTACATACAATGAGGGAACACTTAAAAAGAAGACATAATTGTAAGCCTCATCTTGAAGAAATTTATATATCTTGTTAGAGTCTAAACACCAGAATGTATTCCTCCACTCAATTTAATAAATATTAATTCCACTTTATAATATACAAAAACTGCCCAATTGGCTTATAATAAAACAATCATGACAAATATGGTCCCAGCTACTCTATCAGCTAATAGGATATATTCAGAAAAAAAGTACTGTGAAGGAAACTGCAGGACATGGGAGTCTAGGCCTCAGTTCATTCTAAGGCCCTGAACTAAATGAAAATGAGTAAATTTATAAGCCACAGGGTGAAAATCCATAAAGTTGAAGAGAGGATGTCAACAAAGCTGGAGTTCAGCAAGATGGCGGTAGACCATAAGCCTCACAAGGCAATCACTGAACACACGAAAAGTCCTAGATGCCAAAGTGTTCGGGCTGTGCCATCAACCAGCTCAAGGCATTCAGATCAAGTCACCTCACTTTCCTAAGCCTCAATTCCTTTATTTGTAAAGTCAGAGTTAAATTTTCCAGCCTGCCTACTACTCAGAATTGTGGAATTATGCACAAAAAATGCTTTGGTAAATAAATATCTTATAAAGTTGACATGTACTAATACTGATCCATTTTTGTTCTCATTATAAAATATGAGAGTTGAAACATAATTTTTAATTTCTTTTTATGTTGTATTATTTATTGCTTTAAAACTAATTTTAATTAAACAGGCAACTAAGAAAGATTCTAATTTCCTTAGCATAAATAGGATCAACAAATAGTGAAGGTATGAGCTAAAACAAATTAATCTAAAGTATTATGTCAAAAAACTGGCGCAGATCAGATTGACACTTGAAAAAAAGTCCAAGTGACTATTAACAGGGACCTAGTCAAAGGTAACCCTAAGTTTGTGGGGAGAATATAGATGGCATTCTTTCGGCAATCCCCAATGAGGACAAATTATGATACTTAGAAGAAAACTTTTTGTTGGTAGTCAGAAAAATACTTCCCAAGTAAGTCTGCTGAATGGGCTTAGAATGCAAAGTGATAATAAAACACTGGATCATTAAAAAATGATATAAATTGATAAGGGATAGGGCTTAACATCTCCAAAAAGCAACTTCTCAAAAAAAAATCAGAAATTTCTCTTTAGCAATTAATGTGCATAGTCTTAGCATTAATTTGAATATATATTATAAAATGTTTTAAAAATTAGTTTACTTCATAATAAGACCTTTCTACCTAGTCCTTATTCTCTAATAACTAAGTATCTAGCTGGGAAATAAAACACAAACATATGAAAGTGACATAAAAGACAAGATGAAGGACCTGCATTACCAACAGAGGCAGAGCAGGTACTACAGACCAACCTTCTTGCTTTAAGACAAACAGTTGGCCAAAAGATATATATACTAGGAATAGTTTTGTTTTGTTTATTTTGTTTGATTGTGGTGCTGGGCATCAAACTCAGGGCCTTACGGACGCTAGGCAAGTGCTCTACCATATGAGCTATATTCCCAGTATAGTTTTAAGATACTAAAAATACCAGAATATAAATTGGTGACAACACTTCGGAAAATGGTCTACTAAATGGTCTACTAAAGCTAAATATATCTTCTTATTGTTCAACAATTTCATTCCTAGGGATATATCCAAAAGGAGTTCATATATCCAACAAAATATACATAGAAGAATGTTCACAGCAGCTTTATTACAGTAGCCCCAAACTGAGTACAACCTAAATGTCTATTAAAAGTAGAATGAATAAATTGTGATATATTTGTGTATTGGGTGACCACTACAGTAGACTGTGTTTTCCAATAATGGTCACTGTTCTATTTCTGGTCCTGCATGCTCTTCCAGAATCCTCTCTCTCTCCATCAAAAAACTGAGTGCATTTCCCCTCTCTTTAAAGGGTAGGCCTATTACTGCCACAAAGAATAATATGTGGTGGAGGTAAGACCACGTAAGCTCCAAAGCTACATGATAAAGGCAAACAGAGCTTCTGTCTGGCTCAACTCTCTCCCCTGACCCTGCCTCTTCTTCCCACCCTTCTCTTGGAATCCACACACATTGTTGATGCTGTGAGCAACATCGGGCTATATTGTGAGGCCACATTTAGTGTCCTGTCATTAACTCCCAGAAATGGGAGCAAGCCTTCAGACAATACTGGGCCGAGCCTTCAAGCAGCCCTACCTGAAACTAATGAATCAGAGATAAGCATCACTCAAATTGTAGAGCTGTGAAGAAAGTAAATATTGTCATTATTTTAAGCCAGAGTTTTAAGACAACTTTTTAGGCAGCTACAGTAACTAGAACAAGTACTGGGTAATAAAAAGAAACACCACTACATGCAACAACATAATTGAAATTCATTGACACAATGTAATGCTGAAAGAAACCAAACACAAAAGATTACATATACTGCAAGATACTATGTTTATGAAAAAACAGAAAATGCAAAACTAATCTATGATGACAGAAAACGGAATCATTGTGACCTGAAGCAAGAGAAGAAGATGGTATTGATAGGGAAGAAATGAGATGAGGCACCCCAGGAGGGATGCCAAAAATGTCCTATATTGAACTGAACGTGATTACACAGTTATTTGCATTTACAAAATTTCTTCAGGATATACGTTTAAGATTAGTGCATGTTATTCTATATACATTACTCTTTAACTTAAAAAAAAAATACCTGGGCACTACTACAGTAGAGGGCTGGGATTTAGCTCAGTTGGTAGGGTGCTGCGCTACAGTCTCTGAGGTCCCAAGTTCAATTCCCAGCACTGCAAAAATGGGAGCAGGACCTGGCAATCCACTCCCAAGGCAATCCCGAAACAGTCAGCCATTGAAAATCCTATGAGGGTCACTATGAGTTGGATACCGACTCGAGGGCACCTAACAACAACAACAATTATTGCCACAAAGAATTTGTGTGCCTCTAATCCCAGTGACTCAGGAGCCTAAGAGAGAAGAAAAACAAGTTTGAGACCAGAAGCAGCCTGCAAAACTTAGCAAGACCCTGTTTCAGAATAAAAATGAAAAAGGGGTTGAAGTTACAGCTCAGTGGTAGGGAACTGGGCCAACTATGCATGAAGCCCTGAGTTTAACTCCCTAGTACTGAAGAAAGAAGAAAAAAAAAATCCAGAATAGAAAGCATGTCACCTTGGGTCTTCTTTACTCAAGGAAATGTTTGCCTGATCATAACAGGTAGATGAGGGGCTAAATTGCACTTAAGCAGCCTTGAGGGCATTTATAGCCTAAGAGAGTAAAGCGTGAAAATATGAGATCCACCAAGAGAACCATCTTCTGCTTTCAAATAAGACCTTGAAAAACTGAATCCCAAAAGAAATGATGACTTGAAAGTAAACTGGTCTTTGCCTAAACTCTCAAAAAAATTTTCAATTTGGATAAAAGTGATCTCAAGTACCTGGCAGAAGCAACAAAAAGAATACTTACCTAAACCTATCATCACTTCTAGAAATGTTTTTTCAAATATCATGACCAGCACACATTCAAAGATGATAAAAGACATCAAGTCACATCATCAAAATTTTCTGTATATCCAAGTAAGAACAGAGCAAGAAAAGGAGGAGGAGGTAAGAGAAAGAAGATCAGGACAAGGGAGGGAGGGAGGGAAGAGGGGAAACTTGAAAGAAGTGAGGGAGAGATGGAAGGGAAAAGCTTTTAAAAACCAAAGACAAAAGGAAAATCTTAAAAACAGCCAAAAAAAGAAACAAATTACCAACCAAGATAAAATAAACTGTAGCTGACCTCTGAATAGAAAAGTGGAAGCTAAAATATTATAGAATAATCTCTAAAGAACATGTAGATATATACCTGCAATCTAAAATTCTATACCCAGCAAAATATATCTCAAAAATGTAGGTAAAATAATGACATTCTCAGATAAACAAAAGGTTAAAACATTTGTCAATACTAGGTCCAATCTGAAGAAAATACTAAAGGGTATTCATCAGGTAGAAGGAAAAATATTCCAGATGGAAGGTCAATGATGTAAGAAGGAATGAGGAAAAGAAAATGCATTTAGTCTAATTGAATAATAACTGTATACAAATGACAGAAATATGTTTCAGGCATTTAAAATACTTATGCATTTTAAAGCATGAGAATTGTGAAAAGAAGGATGAAGAAAATTAAATGTTTTTAAAGGTCTTGCATTTTCCAGAAAAAGGGTGAAAGTCTCAATTAATATTATACTTTGATAATTCAAGAATATATATTAGAATTTCTTAAGTGAACACTAACAGAATGATAAATATATAATCTCAAACTGATAAAAAGAAATGGAATTAAAAAATAAAAATCTTTATTTCACCTTATCCTTTCTTATCAGACTACATATATGCTAATAATTATTAAAATGTCTGAACACCGAACAAAATAAAATAGGAACAAAGAGCCTACAGAGCCAATTGACTTATAAATACTACATTAATTCCATATTAAAATATTAATTTGTTATCACTGATCTATATAACATGACTAGCTGCTAAATCAGTATAGTGAGAAGATTTAAAATGATATCCTTTCACTTATTTCATGAAAAACAGTTACAGTGTTTTTAATTCACTTGCTGATTCAGTGAAAGGAAAATTCCAGGATAAAATTATAACTTTTTCTACACTCATATCAATGTCAGCAAGACACAGTGCAATGTGTACTTCTATCACAGAATAACTAAATAATCTCTTTAGAGCCAAAATCACTTAACAAGACATAAAACTCCAAAGTCAATTTTGATCTTCCTATAAGCAAATGAGACTACCTGAATACTTGCTAAACATTTTTATTTTAGGGCACATTGCTTCCACTTTAGGGTACATTGTTTTGTGAGGAGTAGGCATTTTATTAAGTTTATTTTATTATTTTGGAAGGGAGCAAGATTTTAAATAAGGCAGTCTAAGCTCCTCAAAGGGAAAACTGTACGCAAAATGAAATATAAATACTCCTGATATCAAACCTCTGTAAAGAAATCAAAGAATGTATTATTTAACATTCAATCCCAGTTTTACAGCAGAAACTACAAGTAAATGAATAGTTATAAAAGTAGACATCTGAGTGTACAGAGAGTCATGTCTGGGTCTAGTGTGCTTAGTGTCAAGCAGACTGATTCCCTTTCAAAAATGCCTATGGAACAAAACTGAGCAGCTCCATCCAGATGATTAGGGAACAGTGCCAGGAGCCTTCTCTTAAAATCAATGACAACTGTTTATATGCAATGTATGTTGTTGTTGTTGTTAGGTGCCCTCGAGTCGGTATCCGACTCACAGCGACCCTCTGTACAACAGGGCAAACACTATTGTCAGTGCTTCTCTGCTATTCATAGGGTTTTCAATGGCAGATTGATTTTTGGGAGGGGGTTGCCAGGTCCTTTTCCCAAGCCTACAGCTTCTGGTGTTCCCAGGCGGTCTCCCATCCAGGTACTAACCAGGCCCGACCCTGCTTAGCTTCCGAGATCTGACAGGAACAGATGCCACAGGGCTATGGCTGCAGGCATGCAATGTATGGAACCAACTAATACGCAAACATTCTTATTTAACTTCCATAACAACCTCCCAGCTTGTGACTGTGCACATGCTCTTTTCTCACCCTCAAAGCTTCCCATCCCCCTAAGCCCTCTTTTCACCTACTACCTTTTCCTTGGGTCTTAAAAATCACTGCCTCATCAAGGAAAGTGCCCCAATTCCTCCAAAACCAGTTAGGCTGCCAACGTTTTACAACTTCCTATACTTTTATTTCAAAAGACTCATCTACTTGTAGAAAATAAGGTACGAAGAAGGCACTCAAGAAATATTCACTGAACAAGAAAATCTGAATTTAGAATTCTCCCCAATTCTATAATTCTCTCCCAAGCCTCCAAAAATTAATGTGCACGAGGCGATATAGGCTGGAAATGACATGGACCAATTGAGAATCCAAGTGTCTGAAATTCTAATTCCTATGTTCTAATCCCCAAATACTATATGGCAGCGTGCTAGAAACCAGATTTCTTTCAAATTATTTTGTATTGACTTTCACTGTAAAAATGAGAGACACCATTTAAAGAGGGGAAAAATGAATCTCTAAATGTAATTCAATCACATCTGAGAATGGAATATGCTTTTCAAAAATTTCACTGAAGGAACAAACTGTAACTCTCTAGTAATTAGTGTTCTGAGTTGCACTAGTTACAAAACAAGAGTAGTTAAAATGAAATTGCAAACATAAACCAGAATACGTAACCACTTGTCTCTTTTTCTCTACCTGAAGTAACAATTCTCTTCTCTGCCTTTCGGCTAAGATCAATATCTGAAGTAGCAATTCTCAAAGCGTAGCATTCTAAGTCTTTTGCCAACTTCAAACTGCCTTAACATTCCTCAGTTTACTGTCACTAAATAATTTTATTCTAAATTTGCTACTAGCTTGAACTTATGGCCTCTTTTTCACCCATACTTACTGCTACAAAATGTAACAGTAATTTTACACAGATGGCAAAGACAAACCAGTGCAAACTTTGCCTGACACTGGAGAGTCTCTCTTGGTTCCAAAGATCATGAAGATGATCAATTTATACATACGGCCAAAACTGACACTTTTACTTACTGGCTTGTTTAACCAAGACAGTTGTCCTCACCAGAAGCTCTTTGCATGGCAAAATATTATTAAAACTGGTAATGGAATATCCTCCTCAGAAACAAAATCGAGAGTTTGATTGTCTCGGTAAAAACTCTTGAGTTAGTCACCAACATTAAGGCTTACCGCCCAAATTCTGAAAGTCTGGCAAAGGTTGCTTCTTTGAACATCATTGTGACAACTTATTAGTTCTTTAAATATATAATCAGCAAAGGAATTTCTGTCAACTCAGCATACCTGCACTTGCAATTAGAATTGTGTTTTTCCTTTAAAAGTTAATTTATACATTTATGAGTAATTTTTTCTATTTATGACTTAGGGTTTAATTGCCATATTGCATTTATGGCAAAATACAACAGAGTAATGAGCTACACTGTGTTTACAATTTTTATTATGAAAGAATGGCTAACTCAATATTTTTGTTAACTTTAGCGTGTGAGAAAAGCAAATTAACCAGCTTATTTGGTGCTAATTTACTGATTCTTATTAAGATGACTTCAAGAAAGCAAAACAAAAAAGAAATGTACCCTGACTTTTCCCTGACAGAACTTTCCAGAGATTCAATACAAGTGGGAGCTGGACAGGGTGATCTCGAAAGTTCGTGCAACTTTTCTGAGCTTTGAAATATTACATATGTATCCCAAAGACTTTACTTTTAACAAAAGATGTAATTATTTTTATTCATTTAATTATTATTTATTATTACTCATTTAATTATTTTATTTTTATTCATTTAACTATTATTCATCATTATTTCATTTTCTTCCAGTAAGCAAAATACTTAAGACAGTGTCCCCACTCTTTTCCCCCATTCATGTCGCATTATTTCTAAAAGCTGAGTATTACCCCAAGTCGCCGAGCCTTCCCAGTCCATAAAGGACAAAGCATATTAAAGTCTTCGGTCTAAAAAGCATCTGCGGATTAATGGGAGGGGGGATAAGCGTGGGGAGAGATTCCATCCTCGAATTAGAGAAAGGTTCCAAGCATGCATTCATAGACTTCACTCATTCCCTATCATCAAAACACCTGCGAGCCGCCATCCCCGCGCAGGAGGAACGCCGCACCATCCCGCAGTCGTGAGCTCCAAACTACTCCGCAAACTTTGCAGACGCGCACAGATCTCCAGGCTTTCCAGATTCCCCACTCAGCCCATCCTCCCGTGCCTGGTGGAAACAAAGTTCTGGGGCATCAGGGCAATAATTTAAAAGAACGAAGTTTGCCTCGGTCCTGCCCACTCGGATTGGAGAGGACGCGGCTGAAACTTGCGAGCCAGACGCTTCTGCCCGGGACCGAAACTCGCGGGGGGCGGCACGCAGACGTCCCGCCTCCCCAGGGGCTCGGGCGACCCCGGGCCCTCCCCGGGCCGGCGCCCCGCGCAGCCCCTTCCCCACTCGCCCTGCGACCCCGCGCCCGCCCACCTGCCAATCACACCGCGACCCCGGGTCCCGGCGGGAGGGCGCCTCGCGCGCGCCCCCCGAGCGGGCGCCTCGGGCCGAGCCCCGGGGCCGCAGCGGCGTCCCCTCCTCCCGGGTCGGGGAATGGCGGCGTCCGGCTCCCCGGGATCAACTCCAGCCCCGGCCCCAGGCGCTCGCGCGGGGCCCCGCGGCCACTGAGGAGGGAGAGCAAGTTACCTCCGGACGGTCCCGACGGCGGAGGGCGCGGGCAGCGGGCGGAGCGGGCGACCGAGCGGGTCCGGCGCGGCGGCGGCTACCGCAGTGCCCTCCGCCCCATTGTTTCCCTTCCAAGAGGATCCCGGCGCGGCCAAGCCCGGGAACCAGGAAGTTCCCCGGCGCGACACCTCCTGCCGCCGCTATGGAAACGGCCCCCGCCTCCCAGGGCGGCTCGCCCGGGACCCCGCCTCCGCGCCGCCGGCCCCGCCCGCCTCACCGGCCGCCGCCAACCGTCGCCGCTGCGGCCGCGGCCGCCGCCATCTTGGCGCGGCACGCGCAGCCCCTTCCCGGCGGCACGCGCGCGCCGCTCCCGCGCTCCCGCCGGCCGTGGGGCCGCGCGCACGGGGCTGCAGGTGGAGGCGCGCGCCCTGGGAGCCCCCCGGCGGGACGCCGGCTGTCCTGACTCTGGGGCCCCAGTGCGGGAAGTCCAGGACCGAGCCGGGCTTGCAGGCTGTGCACTAACACAGCAAACATCGCCCGTGCGGTGGAAGGGTCGAGAGCATGGCTGAGCCCTGGGGAGCGGGCCACAGAGGAGGGGCGGCCGGCGCGGCCCTTTACAGCCAGGCAGGCTCAGGTTTTCATTTCTGGCTCAGTCGCTCACCGGGCTTCAGGACTTGGACGCTGTGTTTAATTCTCTTTGCCTCGGTGTCTTTGAAGACCTGCAAAGTGGGATCATAAGAGTACCTGCCTCGTGGGGTTGTTGCGTGGAACAAGCAAATGCGTGGTATTAAGTGCAGAAATGACTCTCCGTTCAATAGAATGACGCTCCTTCCGACCAAGTCACACGTCTGACATTTTTCAAGAGCTGATGCTAAATGTTCCAATCGGCACTACTTTAAGTAGGCTACTTTACGATCCCGTTGCTGCTTAAAAGTTCTCAAATGTTCCTCTTTGTCCCATCTTTCTCTAGGTCAGCTTTCTTTTTTTATATCGTGGAAATTGTCAAGAGTTTTAAGCTTCACCGTATTCCATTAAGGGCTGCCATAAAAAGGCGAATGATGTAAACTTTCCAACACCGTAATTAGCTGGCAGTTAAAGGATTTATTCAATAGAGGCTAGAAAAGTTAGGGTGTACAAATAACTAAAAGGCTTCCTGTCCTTGTTTCCAGGAACTAGAATTACTGAAGCTGGCATCTCTGCTCTGTTGTTATTCTCTCTGGTTTCCAACTGGGTGAAAACTGACACTAAGAAACTGGGTGCTAGCAGGGTGTGGTGGAGCAAACCTATAATCCTGGCACTTGGGAGAGGAAGGCAGGAGAGTCATGAGTTCAAGGCCAGCCTGGTCTGCATAGTGAGATCTTGTCTCATCTCGGAAAAGAAACAGATTTTTTAAAAAGAAAGAAAAGAAACTGAGTGCTGTGCACACTACTGCCCAGGAAGGAGGACGCAGGGTCACAGCCTCTTCCTCAGCACAACAACTTTAAGAACTGAATAAGATTAGGTCTCAGATGGTGTCAAAGTCTCCTTCTCTCAAGGGTTGCAATCTTACATAAACACTTTATAAGATTTGGGGAAGGGGTGCTGGAGTATGAACCCACCACAAAAGGATTAGTTTTTGCAAATCTGGTTTAAATGAATGAAGATTCAAAGGGAAGAATAAATTGGTATGTTTTTATATAGTGTTTGAGATGGTAGCTCTGTGGGAGGTGTGGTGGGGGGGATTCTGATACAAAATGGCACAACTGGTTTGATGTATGAATTTGGTCAGAAGTTGCAAGGACATGGAACAATTTTTCAACACTCAAATAGTTCTCCAAAAGTTATGGGATTGTGAGATTAGCAATCATTGCAATATTCTCAATTTCTGACAGACAAGATCCTCTCTTATACAGCTTTGTAGCCCCAACTGGCCACAGCAGATTGCAGAAGTCTTCAATAAATTTTACTCATTTAAATTGTTATGTTTGAGCTCCCATTATGAAAGACACTTTAGGAACCACAGAGATGTTCACAACATGTCACTCAAGGGACATCATTTCAAACATAAACAAGAACTCCAAGTCACTCGTTAATGAGTTAATGGTACTTTGGAGGGACAACTCTGGCCACAGGCTTATTTGGCAAAGTGAAGTAGAAATGTCAGATATATTGTTCCATAAATTATACAAGTAATTCTGAAAACACTTCACTTTGGACTTAATTATGAGCATCATCTCAATTTTGTACTAGCATATTGACTCTATTATTGTTATTGTTAGGTGCCATCATGTTGGGTCCCATCATAGCAACCCTATGTATAATAAAAGAAATGCTAACCAACACTTTGCTGTGCCTGGCACTATTGTCAATACTTCTCTGCTATTCATAAAGTCTTCAATGGCTGATTTTTTTTGGGGGGTGGGGGAGGGAGTGGGCTGTCAGGTCCTTTTCCCAAGCCTACAGCACCCAGTGTCCCTAGGCACTATCCCATCCAAATACTAACCAGACCCGACTCTACTTAGCTTCTGATATCTGATGGGATTGGATGCCAGGATGGTATGGCTGCAGGCACATTATTATTAAAGTTCAGAAATCCCCACATTTTTCCCCAAATCAAAGTGTCAACAGCCAGTCATCTCAACATAAAACCTGTACTATTTTTAAGTATCACTTCAGGGGCTTGCCATAATTTTTATTATTAAGCATCTTGAAGGTATTGTTGAACAATCAGTATGAATTTTTTTGTCTTTCTTATTTACTGATAAATCCTTGGCATGTACCGAGGACACACAATAGACATACAATATGCCAATGCAACATGCCTATAATTTGCAATATGCTAATCTAATATGTGCTCTTGAAATGCAGTAAATGCAAAATTTATGTCAATGATTATCAAGAAAATATATAGAGAACCAATTCTCTTAATTAGGAATGGACAAAATTTCTTAAAGGTGAAAGATATTAAACATAAAAGCAGACATAGATAAAATGTAAAAGAATGAAGGTGGTTGAGTTTCACTGAAAATTTATAGAAATAGGTAGACTTGAGCCTTGGGCTGGTAGTTTACTATCCCCTGCTCTAAATAGTTATATTTAGATTATTCCCTCCATTATTATATTCACTTCAATATGATATGCCAGATACCAAAATGCCCTTCAATTGAAAAAACAATAAAATTTACCATCAATAAGATACCAAAAAAAGTAAAAAGAGGGACAAATTAACAGTTTGTGTTACCAGTTAAAATATTTCACAATTACCTCTCATATATCACAATGTAATAACAGGGCTTGATATTTGCATTTCACTTTTGTAAAAGTTATGCTATGCTAATGATAATACTTAAAATGTTGCCAAACATAAAAGTACATATTTAAATTTCCCACAAGATACCATAACAGCTAAGGCCAGAAGTACAATTTGTGGTGAGAACATGAAAACACAGGACTCAGAGAAAAAAAAAATTACCAAAGTAAATGATCCATCATTCACTATCATCTTGAAAATATGGATGAAAGGGTCAGTTCTTACAGTCTCCTGTAAATTGAGACTTTTGAACTGTGAATCCATGGCTATATGATCCATTTAGGTTTCTGGAGAGGGATAAGCAGGTAGCTCCTGGAGGGACAGGGGTTAAAAGAAGGCTGTGGAAAGCCTGGCAGGGCACATATTCATACTCACTGGCCACAGTAATTTCTGATATTTCATAAGGAGTTCATATGTTCTATTGATTATAAAAGTCAATTCTAATAACACTGCATATAATTATTCTTCATGAAAAAACAAGATCAGTCATTACCTGTGTGCCTAGCATAAGTGAAAAAGCAGTTGGTTATCAGCAGCCACATCTTCATGGCTCATATTTTTAAAAAGTCATCTTTTGGTTTACAAGAGAAGTAATTGATTGCAGAACGGGAAAGAAGCCTCCATGGAAGGATAATAAACCCCATAAATTGTGTGCAAGATTTTATATCCACACTTTGTTACTTAGAATGATTTGAGGTTGTCTTACTTACTGGTGTGCTCAGTTTTTTGCTGTCTCACTATCTCAAGAATGTACAAGCAGTGAGACTGGGTGACTTGTATGTCTTCTGAGCTACTATATTCCTTGATCCAGACTGGTGTCTGGATAGAATCAGCTCCCTCTAAATAATCGTGGAAGGAATAAAGAGGGAAGAAAGAAGGAAGAAAGGAAGGAAAGACTAATTGAAATAAGGAAGGAACAAAGATATACAAGTGTCCACTTTTTCTAGAAAGAAGTTTCTAGCTTTTTCATATGCTTAAAGGGGTCTGTGATTCAAACAAAAGAAAAAGTCAGGAATGACTGGTTTTCAGCAACAAAAGTTGCCTCTCATTATCTCATCTGCTCACAAGCTACCCTGTTCATTACTGCATATCGAAATGGTTATCATGGTTTGACAGAAATATATAATGATTCCATATCATTTTTGAATGTGTCATTATGTCTTTACAGCTTTAGAGAATTTCTTCTGCCTGTTCAACTTACAGTCACCATACATCAACAGTCACTTTGGTTAACTCTTAGATGTAATGCCATTATTTATTTTTTAACTCTCTTCAAGCAGAGTTGTATTTTAAAAGTATTACAAGATATTGAAACATTAAAGTACAATTTCCTGACATCTTTGTCTCCAGTTTAGGGTGATAAAACATTTGTCTCCATGTACATGACTTTTGAATTAACTTTTAAACTCTTGTGCACATAAGTCTATATAAGTTGTGTGGTGACTCATTTTGCCAGGGGGCTTCCTGGGGACAATGAACCATGCCTCCCAAAATTCACACTTTTTATGTCATCCTCCTCTTAAATGTGGGCTGGCCCAGGGACTCACTCCTGACCCACAAAAACACTATAGTAGAAAGGACACTGAGTGATTTCAAAGGTTAAAGCATAAAAGGCCTTGCAGCTTCTGCCTGGGTCTCTGAAATTCTTAGTGTACTTCCTGTTAGAATTCAAACACTATGCTGAAAGAAGCCCAGGTCACTTGCACAGGCCATATATAGAAGGACAACTTCAGCAGAGCCCTAGCCAACAGCCAGCATCAACTGCTAGCCACGTGGGCAAGGCATCTTGAATGGCCAGCAGAGTCAGGTCTTCAGATGCCCAGAGCCCCAACTATCTGGCCTCAGGAGAAATCCCAAGTGAAGCCATTTCAGATGAGCCCAAACAACCCAGGGGAGCATGACAGCAATGATAAAATGTTAGCTTACGCCACTGAGTTTAGTGGAGTTTGTTACACATCTGTAGACAACTGAAAGAAGTTGATTAAAAGGGTGAAGAGCTAAAGCTATGTTTAGGTATATCTTAGTTAAAACTTTAATAAATAATGTCATTGAAATTAAGAGAAGCACTGTGTACAAAGGTCAAGCTGTAAAAGAACAGGGTAAACCATAACAGATGCTCAAGTATTCAAAGAGCACTTTGTTTTTATTACTAAAAAGTCTCTAATTTTGTGTAGTTCTTTCCTTTGAGGTGGGGTGATACATTGGGCTTTGTGAAATGACATAATGACTTAATCAAAGTAAATGTACAGTACTTGTAATTACATTTAACTTATACATGTACTAAACCCTTCCCAGCATACTTTGACTAAAAAGGCAGAGGGGCTGTAAGCTGCCAGACTAAAGACTCAATGAAAATGATATAATAGATAATATATATATATTTATTGTTAGGTGCTGTCAAGTCGTGTTTGACTTACGGCGACCCTTATAGGGTTTTCAATAGCTGATTGTTTCAGACTTGCCTCAGGAGTGGATCGCCACATCCTTCTCCCATTTTTGCAGTGCTGGGAATCAAACTCAGGACCTCAGAGACTGCAGAGCGGCACTCTGCCAAGTGAGTTAAATCCCAGCCGCACATATATATTTATATATATTATATTATTTATATTATTATAAATAATTATTACAAAGAAATATATATTAAATATAAATATAATATTTATAAATATAAATAAGTAATATTATATTATTTATATTATATATGTATATATAGAGAGAGAGCTTGATTTTTTTCCCATTTGCTAATACTTTATGGAAATTTCATGTTGATAATTCCCAATCTATGATTTACAAATCCACAAAGCTCTGAAAATCAAAAATCTTTTCATAAGTCTGGCACCTAAACTCCTTTGGTGGCAACCGAACTTCCCTTTGGCTCTTAAGGTTTTCATCTTATTTAACATCAGCACTCATTTTGCTGTGGAACTCTCCCTGTGTTTAGTTACAAGATGGTGTCCCACATGTAACTTATGTTGCCCCATGAGCAGGATGTATGCTGTGTCATCCTTCTAAAAGTTAGTTTCAGGATTCTGAACCACTCCTGGCTTCAGGTGTAAAGAGGACTTTATCATAAACCTGCCGCTAACTTGATTATGCAGGAGACACAGCAGAGTGGAGAGTACTCTTGTGCTCTCTGGAATCCGACTCCAAATCCTGGACCGGCTGCTACTTGCCATCTCTGAGACTTGAGTTGACTGTGTAACCCTCTGCCTCAGTTCACTCTTCTGCAAAATGAGGATAGTAATAGAAACTGCCTTATAGGATCCTCACAAGAACTAAGGTAGATAATGCTTGTAAAAAGCTTAGTCAAGGAGGTGGGGAATGTGGCTCAGTAGAATAGCATTTGCTTAGCATGTGCAAGGCCTTAGGTTCAATCAAAATAAAATAAAATAAAATAAAATAATTAAAAGTTTAGTCCACTGACTGGTAGGTAGTACACACTCAACAAATATTACCAATTATTATATTGATAAGAGTTAGGAATTTTCAGACAGGATTAGGGAAATGGGACCTGGAAATAGGGAACTACTGAGGCAAGACAGTCACCAGGTAACAAATTAGATCACCTAAGTTTCGGTCAGACCACATAAGTTTCATTTCCTTAAGTTCCATTCTTCTAAGAAAAGCAAGTTCCGTGACCCGGCCAGCAGACACCTAACTAATCAATCTCTAGGTAGAAACAAAAGAAACAATTGCCTTTTAACTCTATTGGGCCAACATACAGGTACCCCTTAAATAAAGCTAGCTCACAAAGTCTAGCCCAAAGGAAGAGACCACAAAACCCCGTAGACAAGAGCCCACCTGGGCTATGCAGTCAGGATCCCCTCCATTCGCATGGAGGCTTTGTCTGTCCTCTCAAT
This sequence comes from Pedetes capensis, assembly GCA_007922755.1. Lineage (NCBI taxonomy): Eukaryota > Metazoa > Chordata > Mammalia > Rodentia > Pedetidae > Pedetes > Pedetes capensis. The sequence continues at coordinate 20,295 of VMDO01008223.1, read as the reverse complement.
AAAATCTCCCTTGCTCTCGCTTGCCTTTGCTATCTGTGTGTTTATTCCTGGACTCAGAAGCCTGGTGCCTGGCACCTGAAGAGAAATAATGTTCTCAATATTACTGTTCAAATGTCAGGATTTTTCTAAATGATAGGAAACCAATAATATTTCAGTGAGGATTCAACTGGGGGAAAAAGAAACTGATCAAGGTATTACCAGCAGAAAGATACTCAATACAGGGAAGAAGATGTGTTCAAATCTTTGGAAGGAGTAAATAGGTGAAGGTTCAGAGGACCACCACTAACCTCAGGTAATTCCACATCAGCAGAGCCCATTGTCAGGAAGCTGCTGTTCCCAGAGATCAGAAACTGCAGTATATGACAGATAATCACTACCCATGTCACAGCTGCCCTACAACTCAGAAGCTGCTGATACTCAGAGACACTCTTTGGAGTCTGGCTGTTTTGCAAAAATTGATGTCTGTCAAGCCCTTGCTGCAGGAAGAACGGCTCATTCCTTGTGGCTTCCAGAACCTGTGTAGCACCTCCCTGGCATAACCTATGCATTATCAGAACTATGCTGCCAAAGGACTCTGGAAAATGCAGCCTAGGGCACCCATCTTCTGTGATACACACAATGTCCTACACAAACAGTCAGGTAATAATGATAATTTACCTTGGTACAGTACTTTTTCTTTTTTATTCCATGGGGGCTGGGGATAGAACCTAGGGTAATATTCTGAGTTCCACTTTCCCCCCTAAATCCTCATATAATTTATATTATAATTTATTTATTGTTTTGCTTTAAGTTGACTCACATTCCAGGGTAAATAAATTTAAAGAGGAATCACTATCTAAAGCATAATGCAAATCTTGAAAGTGGAACACAGCTGTCACATAGCATAATGGAAGATAAAAGTCAAAATTAGCACAGTAAAAATAAAACAATATTAAAGCTAGTAATAGCTCTGGGCCTAAAACCACCCTCTCTTTGTTGAAAAGGGGGATTCCCATTGTGTTAGAGATGTGAGTTATACCAAGAGCAAACATTCTAACACCAAATTGAGACTCTCTCAGTGATATTGGAGGTGTACACATCTTAAAAGATGTTACTTATGTATTACTTTTCAAAGTTGAACTAGATTACAGTAGCAATGTGTAAGCACTACATTCACTCGAAAGATGGTATTAATCAAATGAACGCTAGCGCCACCATGCAAGAGGCAGGACAGTCAAAGAAAACGGCAGAAGCCCAGTGATTGTTCTAGGAGCGCAAGGCCATTTTGAAGTGGTATTTGATATTTGAGAACACTGTGAAGGTACCAAGACAAGGGAGGCGTGAGGAGGCAACAGAACCTCGGACACGCCTAACTATGGCACACATTTGTGATAAGTTTGAGGTGCATGGTACTGTGTGTGATGGGGACAAAATCCGGGAGACCTTGCACGGCAACAAGTCCTGTTTCTTCTGCTGTGGTATTGCAATAGTTGACATGTTTGCCGCAGAAGTCCACAAGACAAAGTGCCCATGAGACGGGAGTTAGAAGAACAAGCATAAGACACATTCTTGAAACATCGAATGGGAAGTTTTTGTCCCAAGATGTGTATACATTTTTTGGCATCCTCTGTATATTCACCAGGACAAAGGTAACTGAAATCAGTGAAAATCAAACTTGGCACTATGCAAGGCAATGTTATTTAAAGCCTTGCCTATCTTCCCTAACCTGTAGCTGTAGCCCTGTGGCATCCGATCCCATCAAATCTTAGAAGCTAAGCAGAGTTGGACCTGGTTAGTATTTAGATGGGAGACCGCCTGGGAACACCAGGTGCTGTAGGCTTGGGAAAAGGACTGGGCAACCCATTCCCAAAAATCAACCCACCATTGAAAACCCTATGAATAGCAGAGAAGCACTGACAATAGTGTTTCGCCTGCTGTACGCAGGGTTGCTATGAGTTGGATACCTACTCGACGGCACCTAACAACAACAACAACAACATCTTCCCTAACACCAGAACACATCTGACACTTCAGGTAACACACTTTGTGCCATAGCAGATTTTGAAAGCTTAGCTGAGGAACAACATATGTATTAATCCAATGATGAAAACCACTTGGTAGCTGAGCATTAAACATCTGTTGGTATGTTTTGCTCCTAATGACTCACTTACACAAGATTTTGCTGCTATCATTGAGGTACAGTTCCTATAATATAAAATCAGCCATTTTCAAGTGAATAATTCAGTAGCATTTAGTACATTCACCATGTTGTACAACCACTTCCTCTCTCTAGTTCCAAAACATTTGCATCACCCCAAAAGAAAACCTCATAACCAATAAGCAGTTAACTCTTATTTCTCACACACTCTACAGCCCCTGGCAACCACTAATCTGCTTTATCTCTGTGGACTGACATTAAATATTTCATATAGATGGAGTCATACAGCTTGTGAGGTTTTGTGTCTGAGGCTCACACACTGCAGCATGTGTCAGTACTCCATTTCTTTTTATGGCTAAAGAATATTCCATTGTATATAGAGCAATTGCCTAGCATGGACAAAGCCATGGGTTAAATCCCATAAAGAAAAAAAGAAAAAGAAAGGAAGGAAAGAAAGAAGGAGGGAGGGAAGGTTGGGAGGAAGGAAGGAAGGAAGGAAGATAGGAAGGAAGGAAGGACAGAGTGTATAGCACAATTTGTTTACTCATGTGCAGATGAGCATTTAGATTTCTGCACCTTTTGGCAATCATGACTGGTGCCACTATGAACGTGTACACATGCACTTGTTTCAGTACCCGTTTTTCAGTTATTTCAGGAGTGGAATTGCTAGGTCATATGGTAATTCTGGGCTGGGGTTTAGCTCAGTTGGTAGAGTGCTTCCCTGCACTTTCTGAAGACCTGGGTTTGATTCCTAACACATCAAAAAATGGGAAAAGGATATGGCAGTCCACTCCCAAAAACAATCCCGAAACAGCCATTGAAAACCCTATGAAGGTCATTGTGAGTCAAACCTGACCCAATGGCACCTAACAACAACAACAACAACATGGTAATTCTGTGTTTAACATTTTAAGGATGCTCCAAACTGTTTTCACAGTGCCTAAACCATTTTAAGGGGCTGGGATTTAGCTCAGTTGGTAAAATGCTGCTTGGCAGTCTTTGAAGTCCCTGGTTTGATTTCCAGCACCGCAAAAATGGGAGAAGGAAGTGGCAATCCACTCCCAAAGCAATCCCGAAAAAAATCAGTCATTGAAAACCCTATGAGGGCCTGGTGCAGTAGTGCACGCCTGTAATCCCAGTGACTTGGGAGGCAAAGGGAGGAAGAGCGCTAGTTCAAGACCAGAGGCAGTCTGTGTAATTTAGGGAGACCCTGTCTCAAAAAGTTAAAAAACTGGGCTGGGGATGCAGCTCAGTGGTATAGCACTTACAAAGCATGCAAGTGCAAGGTCCTGGGTTCAACCCTCAGTACTACAAAAAAGAAAAGAAAACCCTATGAGGGTAGCTATGAGTTGGATACAACTTGACAGCACCTACCAATCAACCAACCAAACCATTTTTCGCCTGCAGCCATAGCCCCCTGGCATCTGATCCCTTCAGATCTCCAAAGCTAAGCACAGTTGGGCCGGATTTGTACTTGAATAGGAGACCAAATACTGGGTGCTGTAGGCTTTGGAGAAAACCTGGCAGCCTACTCCCAAAAAACAATCAGTCATTGAAAACCCTGTGAATGGCAGAGAAGCAATGACAGTAGTGCGGGGCATGGCACAGTATCAGGTAGTGTTTCATCTGTTGTACATAGGGTCACTATGAGTCAAACCAACTCAATGGCACCTAACAACAACAACAAAACCATTTTACATCCCAACCAATAATGTGTTCAATAGTTCTGATTTCTCCACATCTTCAGTAAACACTTGTTATCTTCTGTTTTTAAGATTATGGGAATCCTTGTGAGCAAAAAAGTAGTATCTTGTAGCTTTGATTTGCATTTCCCTAGTAACTAATAACCTTAAGTCTCTTTCCATGTACATATTGGCCATTTGCATAACTTCTTTAGAAAAATGTCTATTCGAGTCCTTTGCTTTTTTTTTTTTTCCACATTACTGGAGGGCTGAATCCAAGGCCCCATATATACTTTACAATGAGTGACACCTCAAACACCTTTTCAAAATTTTTTATCTTGAGATAGGGTCTCTCTAAGTTATGCAGGCTGCTTCTGGCCTCAAACTTACAATCCTCCAGCATCTGCCTCCTGAATTGCTGGGAATACAGGCATATTACCTTTGCTCATTTTTTAATTAAGTTGTTTGAATACTTTATTGAGTTGAAGAAGTTCTTTATAGATCCTGACTCTTATCATACATATGATTTGCAAATATTTTCTCCCATTCTATACTTTATCATTTCATTTTATTGCTAATGCCCTTTCATATATAAGATTTTTCAATTTTTATGAAGTCTGCTGTATCTATTTGTTTCTTTTGTTGTGTTCTAGTGTCATTTTCATTTACCTATTATCTGTCAGTTTCTCATACTGGAGGGGCTTTGTGTTGCTGTGATGCTGAAAGATATGCCACCAGTACCTTAGATATTAGAAGGGTCACCCATGGGATACAGGTTTTAGCTGAGCTTCCAGACTAAGACAGACCAGGGAGAAGGACCTGGCATCTCACTCCCGAAACAATTAGCCATTGAAAACTCTATGAATAGCACATGAACACTGTCAGATATAGTGTCGGAAAATGAGCCCCCCAGCTTGGAAGGTACTCAAAAGACGACTGGGAAAGAGTTGCCTCTTTAGAGTAGAGTCCACCATAATGATAGGAATGAAGTAAGACCCAGGGACCTGCATTTGCTGGTGTAGCATGACTCAAGATAAGGAGAAACAACAGTAAACGTCTATTAATAATTGGAATGTGGAATGTACGAAGTATGAATCTAGGAAAATTAGAAATCATCAAAAGGGAAATGGAGCATATAAACATTGACATTCTAAACATCAATGGGCTAAAATGGACTGGTACTGGCCAGGCTAAATCAGATAACCTTATGGTCTATTATGCTAGGAATGACAAAGAGAAATAAGGTTGCATTCATCAGCAAAAAAGACATTTCAAGATCTGCCCTGAAGTATAATGCTGTCAGTGATAGAGTAATGTCCACACATGTACAAGGAAGGCCAGTTAATTCAACTAAGGGCCACAAATGAAGATAGGGAAGATTTTTACCAGCTTCTGCAGTCTGAAATTGATCAAACATACAATGAGGATGCACTGATAATTATTGGTGTTTGAAATACAAAAGTTGGAAACAAAGAAGGCTCAGTAGTTGGAAAATATGGCCTTAGTAACAGAAAGGATGCAGATATTGGATGATAGAAATTTGTCAGGTCAATAACTTTTTCATTGCAAATACATTTTTGTCACCAATATAAACAGCAACTATATACATGGAATTCATCAGATGGAACATACAGGAACAAAACTGACTACATTAATGGGAAGATAATGATGGAAGGGGGCTGGGATTTAGCTTAGTGGGTAGAGCACTGCTCTGCAGTCTCTGAGGTCCCGAGTTCAATTCCCAGCACCGCAAAAATGGGAGAAGGACCTGGCAATCCACTCCCAAGGCAATCCCGAAGCACTCAGCCATTGAAAACCCTATGAGGGTCATTATGAGTCGATACCGACTTGACAGCACCTAACAACAACAACAACAATGATGGAAGAGTTCAATATCAGAACTCAGAGCAAGATGAGGTGCTTATTATGGATCATCAACTGCTCAATTGCAGATTCAAACTGAAACTGAAGAAAATTAGAAGAAATGGAGAAGAGCCAAGGTAAGACCTGGAGTATATCCCATCTGAGTTCAGAGACCATCTCAAAGAACAGATTTGATATGTCAGACACTAATGTATGAAGACTAGACAAGTTGTGGCATGACATCAAAGACATTATTCATGAGGAAAGCAAAGGTTATTAAAAAGACAGATAAAAAGAAAAGACTAAATTATATGTCAAAAGAGACTTGGAAACTTGTCCTTGAATGACAAGCAGCAAAAGTAAAAGGAAGATATGATGAAATTAAAGAATTTAACAGAAGATTTCAAAGAGCAGCTTGAGAAGACAAAATCAAATATTATAATGACATGTGCAAAGAGCTGGAGAAAGAAAACCAGAGGGAAGAACATGTTCTGTTTTTCTCAACCACAAAGAATTGAAAGAAAAATTCAAGCCTTAAGGGCTTACAGTGAATGATTCTACAGGGAAAATATTAAACAATGAGGGAAGCACCAAAAAAAGGTGGAAGGAACACACAAAGTCATTATACCAAAAAGAATTGGTGGATGATCAACCATTTCAAGAGGTTGCATATGATCAGGAATCAAAGGTAGTGAAGGAAGAAGTGGAAGCTGTCTTGAAGGTATTAGCAAAACACAAGGCTCCAGGACTTGACAGAATACCAATTGAGATGTCTTAACAAATGCAGATGCAGCACTGGAGGTGCTAACTTGTTTATACCAAAAGATCTGGAAAACTACCTGGCTAACTGACTGAAAGAAATCCATATTTATGCCTATTCCCAAGAAAGGGGATCCAACCAAATGTGGAAATTATTGAATGATATCATTAATATCGTCTGCAGCTGTAGCCCTGTGGCATCCGATCCCGTCAGATCTCCGAAGCTAAGTAGGGTCGGGCCTGGTTAGTACCTGGATGGGAGACCACCTGGGAACACCAGAAGCTGTAGGCTTGGGAGAAGGACCAGGCAACCACCTCCCAAAAATCAATCTGCCATTGAAAACCCTATGAACAGCAGAGAAGCACTGACAATAGTGTTTCCCCTGTTGTACAGAGGGTCGCTATGAGTCGGATACCAACTCCACGGCACCTAACAACAACAACAACATCATTAATAGCACATGGAAGTAAAATTTTGTTAAAGATCATTCAAAGGCTACTGTAGCAATGCATATATAGGAAATTGCCAGAAAATCAAGCCAGATTCAGAAGAGGGTGTGGAACCAGGAACATCATTGCTGATAGCCGATGGCTATTAGTCAAAAGCAGAGAATACCAGAAAGATGTCTATCTATGTTTTATTGACTATGCAAACACATTTGACTGTGTGGATCATAAAAGACTATGGATAATATTGCAAATAATGGGAATACTGGAACATTTAATTGTAGTCATGATGAATCTGTGCATGGACCAGGAGGCAGTCATTCAAACAGAACAAGGAAACACTGATTTAAAGACAGGAATGGTGTGTGTCAGTGCTGTATCCTTTCACTGTACCTCTTCAATCTCTAGGATGAGGAAATAATCTGAGAAATTGGACTTTATGAAGAAGGACATAACATCAGGATTAGAGGAAGATCCACTAACAAGTAGCATTATACAGTTGATACAACTTTGTTTGCTGAAAGTGAGGAGGATTTGAAACATTTACTGATAAAGATCAAAGAACACAGCCTTCAGTATGGATTGCATCTCAACATCAACAAAACAAAATTCTTATAACTGGGTCAGTAAGCAATTTCATGATAAATGGAGAAAACATTGAGGTTGTCCAAGATTTTGCTTTACTTGGTTCTACAACCAACATTCACGGAAGCAGCAGTCAAGAAATCAAAAGACGCATTGCTTTGGGAAAAGCTATTGCAAAAGATCTCTTTAAAGTGTTGAAAAATAAAGATGTCACACTGAAGACGAAGGTGTGCCTGACTCATGCCATGGTATTTTCAGTCACGTCATAGGCTTGTGAAAGCTGGACAACGAATAAAGGGAGACAGGAGAAGAATTGATGCTTTTGAATGGAAATGAATATTGAGTATACCATGGACTGCCAAAAGAACCAACAGATTTGTCCTAGAAGAAATGTAACCAGAGTGTTCCTTGGAAGCAAGGATAGTTAGACTGCATCTTAATGTATTTTGGACATGGTATCAGAAAGACATGATGTTTGATCAATGAAAAAAAGGAAGACCCTCAACTAGATGGATTGACACAGTGCCTGCAACAATGGGTTTAAACATAAAAAGACTGTGTGCCAGGCACAGTGTCAGAAAGTGTTTCATTCTAGTATACATAGAGTCATTATGAATCGGACATGATTGACTGCACCTAACAACATTGCCAAATTCAAATTAATGAATATTTATCCCCAGGTTTTCACCTAATTTTTTGTGATTCTAACCCTCATACTTATAGAAGATTTTTAAACTATATTATAGATTTCCTTGCAATATCCCTCGACCCAGATGAACTCTATAACCACTGTAATTTTCCTTCTCTTGAAAGACTCATGTATTTCTTTAATAATGGGTTTGTTCAGCTAAGACTGTGAGCAAATCACCATACAAGATTCTACAGGCTAACTATATTTATATTTATTCACATCATATATTATTCCTATGTACTAATAGGAAGCATATAAGAAATGCTATGAGAAAGTGCTGAGAATGGAAACTGAACTCCCAGTTTATGAGACAGAGGAGCAGAACCGCTATAAATCATAACAAAACAAACAAACAAAAACGTTCAAATCAGTCTAAATAATAGCCATGATTTGTTGGGGCATGTCACTGAAAGCCTAGTAGAAGATGGGTTTTGTGGGAGTCTGCTGTTGTCAGGCTCCAGCTTCTTCCTCTTTTCCTCCCATTGTGTCAGCCCCATCCCCACAAGAAGGCTGCTGCCAGCAATCTCCAGGGCTGCAGGCCTCTGTCTCTCACTTAGAGCAAAGGAGCAGCCCTCTGACTCAGGCTCTGCTGTGAGCTGAGTTATATATGCATCCCTGAATCACTGTCGATGGCCTGGAAATCGGTTTACGTTAATTGTTCTCTTCCTCTTTTAGTGGCCGTAATGGAGTTGGCCTTCTTCCCACATAGGAAATATGGTTCTCAAATGGCAAACCCAGGAAGTGACAAAGAGAAAAGGAAAGGATACTGGGGAGCCATCATCACATTCACCAATGTAATTTCAGAAAAGCCTCAATGGAGGAGATGACAGGATCTGGTCCAGGCAGTCACGTAGCAGAAGAGCATAAAAGTCCATCTTATAAAAATAGGCAGTAGTCATCTATTTTAGTGGGATCGCTGGTGTCAGGTGAATATTAGTAATCCTGGGAAGGAAATTTGAGAGCATATCATAGAGTATGTCACCACCTGACTAAGGATTTTGGACTTAATCCACTCGGCTGTTGTTGTTGTTAGGTGCCGTCGAGTCGGTATCCAACTCATAGCGACCCTCATAGGGTTTTCAATGGCTGACTGTTTTGGGATTGCCTTGGGAGTGGATTGCCAGGTCCTTCTCCCATTTTTGCAGTGCTGGGAATTGAACTCAGGACCTCAGAGACTGCAGCGCAGCGCTCTACCCACTGAGCCAAATCCCAGCAATCCACTCGGCAGCAAACAGAAAAAGAACACGTACTTTGCTTGCGGCCCCCAAAAAATTGCACAAAAACTGATGAAAGAATTTTTAAAATTCACTTAATGCTGGGTCTTGGTATTTGATGAACTATATTCAATTTATGGAAATTCATTCACTCACTCATTCAATCAACAAATATTTATTGAGTACCTGATACATGCCAGTCACTGAACTAGCAGTAGCTGGTAATTCAGTGGTGAATAAAACAGTGAGGTGGTCACCTCATGGACATCATGGATGGAGAGCAATAATAACATATATTCCTGAGTCTGATCGCACCCAATTCTAACCCATACTCAGGTTTTGGCGATTCCTCAATGGAAAAACTTTAGTTCGCAATTCTATTCTGTTCCTTTCCTTCAACAGTTCCTTGTCCATAGGGTGATTGAATAAATATGATAGTGAAATGATGGAGAGCGCTGTTGTTTTAGTTATGAGTGATGGTGACACATGTGATGAATAATTTTGTTGTTGTTAGGTGATGAATAATAGGTAAATAATTATAATAACAAGCCAGGCACAATGGCGCCCACCTATAGTCCCAGCAGCTTGGGAGGCAGAGGCAAGTGGATCTCGAGTTTGATGCCAGAGGCAGCCTGCGAATTTTAGTGAGACCTCATCTCAAAAATAAAAGTAAAAAATGGGCTGGGGGTGCAGCTTAGTGATAGAGCACTTACCTAGCATGCATGAGGCCCTGGGTTAAATCTCCTAGTACCATAAAACAAACAAAAAACTCCTAGTGAGTACATAAGAGATAGAACCCAGCGGGGTGTGGTAGTACACTCCTGTAATCCTAGCACTTGTTGTTGTTAGGTGCTCTTGAGTCTCTTACCCTTATAGGGTTTTCAATGGCTGATTGTTTCGGGGTTGCCTCGGGAGTGGGTTGCCATGTCCTTCTCCGGTTTTTGTGGTGCTGGGAATCGAACTCGGGACTGCAGAGACTGCAGAGTGGCACTCTACCAGCTGAGCTAAATCCCAGCCCAATCCTAGCACTTGTTGTTGTTGTTGTTGTTGTTAGGTGCTGTCGAGTCGGTATCCGACTCATAGCGACCCTCATAGGGTTTTCAATGGCTGATTGTTTTCGGGATTGCCTTGGGAATGGATTGCCAGGCCCTTCTCCCATTTTCGTGGTGTTGGGAATTGAACTCAGGACCTCAGAGACTGCAGAGTGGTGCTCTACCAGCTGAGCTAAATCCCAGTCCAATCCTAGCACCAGGGTGACTAAAACAGGAATATCACAAACTCAAGGGCAGCCTAAGTCACATAGCAAGACCCTGTCTCAAACAACTACAACAATAACAACAATTTGTTAAGATGATAGAATTCATTTTAATGGTTCTTACTACTTATGATTAGAAATAAATAAAGTTCATTAGTTATTTTTTTTAAATTGGTTAATACTGCGCTGGGCGCTGTGGCACACTCCTGTAATCCCAGTGGTTTGGGAGGCGGAGGCAGGAGGATTAGAAGTTCCAGATGAGAGGTAGTTTGCATAATTTGGCAAGACCCTGTCTCAAAAAGTAAAAAAATGGGCTGGAGGTGTAGTTCAGTGGTCCATTGCAAGGCCCTGGGTTCAACCCCCAGTATTGCAAAAAAAAAAAAAAAAGATTAATACTCAGAGTGTATCAAAAATATGATGATATGGACACTCCCACACGCTGCTGGCAGGAGAGTAATTTGGCAGAATTTAAGGACACTTTGGCAATATCTATTAGACTTTATAATGTAAATACTTTGATTCAGAAGTTTAACTTCTTGGAGTATTTCTGAAGAAAATACAAAAAAATCGAAGAAAGAAAGAAAAAACAATGATCTACATATCAGACTGTTTGCCACAACTATATTTACAATATTAAAAATTGGAAGCAACCTAATTGTTAATAAAGGATTGGTTAGAGCAATCTGCCTAGCAGAATGCTTTTCCATGAAAAATTATGTCCATATTGGGATTCAACACATACTTAGCGTGCATGAAACCCTGGGTTCGATCCCAGCACCAGTACAAAAAAAAAAAAGTCCATATACATTTATTAAAAATGGAAATACACTTTTAGCTAGCTTTTAAAAAACTGTGATGCTATACACAATCTCATTTTAAAATATGTTGTAAAATATAAACCAAAGTAGGGAGGAAATTATCGAACAATGTTAACAGTGATAGTGGTGATTTCTGAATAATCATTGTGGGAAATTTTATTATCTATATAGTCTGACATTTTCTGAATGATTCTACAGTTTCTATAGTAAGAATGTATTACTTTAAAAATTCCCCTTCCCTGTATAACTCTATTTTTAGCAATGAACATGGGGGGTGACCCTGATGTGCATGATAATTTGCAATGGAGGAAGAATCTGGCAGGCAGTTTGTGTATTGCATGGAGGAGGTTGGGAGGAGAAAGAGGACAGCTAGGGTCCCACCTGCAGCCCCTCCCCCAGACTAGGCCTGGACCTAATGGCAAGACAGGCTGGAAGCGAAGACTGAGAGATACTTTCCCAGGGGATACGGTGAGATAGAGGGAGGCAAAGGCAGAATCAGCTCGGTCCCCAGACAGGGCTTTTCCTGAGACACAGAGAGGAACAAAGGGCAGCAGAAAGGAGCAGAAGGTACTATGGGAATAGGAGATGCTGCTCATCCTGGCTCCTAGAGGGCAGAAGACAGCAGTGCTCCTGACCCATGTCAACGTAGAATTCACCAGTGTGTGGGCGAGAGCAATCGCGGGTGGAGAGGCAAAGTCAGGCAGCAACGGGGAGTGAGGGGTGCAGAGTAGGCAACAGGAGCCTGGCGTAATGGCACAAGTCTGAAATTCCAGCAGTCAGGAGGCTGAGGCAGAAGGATAGCAAGACTGAGGACAGCTTGGGCTACACAGCAAGACTCTGTCTCAAGCACACTCCTCTCAAAAATAAAAAGTGGAGGAAAGGAAAGGAGGTCTCACTGCTGATAACAGCAACCAGGAATAAGACAGAGCAAGAAGACTTAGGGAGCTCTTCTTGTTCCCCCCACAGTCCTATACTGATCTCCACACAAGGGCTCTAACTAGTACTTACATTGTTGTTGTTAGGTGCCATAAAGTCAGTATCTGACTCATAGCAACCATACATACAACAGACAAAACACTATTATCAATGTTTCTCTGCTATTCATAGAGTTTTCAATGTCTGATTGTTTTTTGAGAGTGGGCTGCTGGGTCCTTCTCCCAAGCCTACAGCACCTGGTGTTCCCAGGCAGTCTCTCATCCAAGTATTAAGCAGGCCCAACCCTGCTTAGCTTCCGGGATCTGACGGGACCGGATGCCACAGTGGTACGGCTGCAGGCAGTACTTACATTTGTTGTTGTTGTTAGGTGCCGTCGAGTCGGTATCCGACTCATAGCGACCCTCTGTACAACAGGGGAAACACTATTGTCAGTGCTTCTCTGCTGTTCATAGGGTTTTCAATGGCAGATTGATTTTTGGGAGGGGGTTGCCAGGTCCTTCTCCCAGCCTACAGCTTCTGGTGTTCCCAGGCAGTCTCTCATCCAGGTACTAACCAGGCCCGACCCTGCTTAGCTTCCGAGATCTGACGGGATCAGATGCCACAGGGCTACAGCTTACATGAGAGTCATCAAATTGCCACAGTTAGCACTAGAGCCCAGACACACAATGAAAATGTGTCAGGTAAATGAAACTTTCCAGTGACCTCCACCTCCAAATCATTAATTCATTGTATCCTTCTTGGCAATGCCTTCAGTACTAACTTAATACCACACACACACACATACAAATGCACAACAGTTTTCCTGTCCACCCACCTGCCTGTCCCCACTGACTACCAGAGCATCCTCTTTAGTGCCTCCCTCCTGCCTCTCTCCCCTTCCAATAAGTCAGCAGGTATAGATTCCATCTCTGGATAGCTCTTGAATCTTTTCCTTCCTCCTCATTCCCACCACCACTGTTTTAATTCAATTGCTCATCCCTTCGCATCTCCATTACTACAAATCTTCCGTTTCTCCCCAATCTCTTCTCATCCTGTCATACACAGCTGTGCTTTACCCTGCTAGCAACATGATTTAAATCTGTGTCATTTACCTCCCATTTGCAGCTTTGAAATAAAGTTCATAGAAAGCACTCAATAAACAATCGACCGCATAAATGAATGAGTCAACTTAGAGCAAGATTTCTAGTCCTTTCCCAATCAAGGATACTTTAGACTAATAATCCTTTACTATAACAACCTAATCCCTACTGGTCTCCAACAAAGACTCAAAACAGGTATTTCTTGCCCACTGTGATCTTCCTGGGCTTTGTGACACATGACATGTTCATATTTTTACCACCAAGAGGTCAATGCAAAAGAGGAAAACCCTCCACCAGATGGATTGACACAGTGTCTGCAACAATGGGCTTAAACACAAATAAGATCGTGTGCCTGGCACAGAATTGGGAATTGTTTCGATCTGCTGTACGTAGGGTTGCTATGAGTCGCACTTGACTCAACAGCACCTAACAACAACATCTGGGAGATAAGAGATAAACTATAAAATAATTCATTTCCAAGTAACCAGAGGAGAAGAAAATGTACTGAGGGGCAACAAATACTTCTGAGCCTGCTGTGCAAGAGCAATTTAATTTTCTTCTATGATGAAGTGCAGGCTATGCTGACAAGGTAGAAAAAAATAGCTGTAATCGATTCTTGTCAGTAGATTCCAATGTGACATTATTGTCAATAAGCTGAGACGATGCAATCCAGTTGAAGAATGGCTAATTTCAGATGTCTATGTGACAACAGCATCAAGCCTTTTCTCGAAGAATAGCAAAATACTCTTTGCAACAAAGAAAAGTTTAAAATCCACCTTTTTTGATATTGCAAAGTCTATAGAAACCCTCAACACAGAAACTCTCTTTTCATTTATATTATACCAATGGACTGGGCTGGGATTTAGCTCAGTTGGTAGAGCACTGCGCTGCAGTATCTGAGGTCTTGAGTTCAATTCCCAGCACTGCAAAAATGGGAGAAGGGCTTGGCAATCCACTCCCAAAGCAATCCCGAAACAATCAGCCATTAAAAACCCTTTAAGGGTCACTATGAGTCGGATACTGACTCGAGGGCACCTAACAACAACAACAATATACCAATGGACTAAAATATAGCAAAATTTTCCCTAGTGTACAGATTTAAAATAGCAGTTGATATTATACATAAAGCTAGTAATGACCTTTTTATATGGTGTTCTTATATATAATGTATAAATGTAATGTATAAATCAAGTGTTTAAAGAGGGAAAGAGGGTATGTATAAATAAAATTGTTAATAAAACATAACTATGTTTAGGGTTAAACAAGTTGACATTTATATCAGCAGTGTTGAAACCTGTGGTGTTTTTTTGCTTGTTTGGATTTGGTTTTTGTTTTGTTAGGTTTTATTTTTGACAGGGTCTTGCTGGATGGCCCAGGCTGGCCTTGAACTCACAATCCTCCTGCCTCTGCTTCCAGAGTGCTGGGATCACAGGGATACACCGCCATGCCCAACTGCAGCCTGGTTTTAATCTCCAATTTATTGCTGTCTTTCCTTTAAAAATAATGAAAGTAATCTGAAAAGGGTTGTTTGATTTTGTTTTGTTTTGAGACAAGGTCCAGATTGGCATCAAACTCACTGTGAATCCCATGCTGGCCTCACACTCACTATCTAGCCGAGGCTGGCCTGAAACTCACAATCCCCTTGCCTCTGCCTCGCAGAGTGCTGGGATTATGGGTGTGCAGCACCACACCTGGCATGAAAAGTAACTTTAAGCAAAAGACTTGGGCTACAACTTTTTAAATAAGCAGGCATTAGATTAAAAAGTATTGTGTAGATGTGTGTATACACACCAAGCTAAGGAATATTGTTTCCCTCATCTCTGAAAGAAGATTCTAGATGAGGACAAGGTGCTGATCATACAGAATCTGCCTCTGTCACCTGAGTTTCATTTTCCCTTGGGATTTTCCCAGTGGGTGTGATAGAATTAGTGCTGGTCAACAAACATTTCCTGGCTTTCTGTCTTCTGGACAGATAGTGGGATGGCTTAATGGTGCTCTTGGGTTGGAGACGTCATCCTGGATGCTATGGCATATTCTGTTCTGTTATGAATAGAATGTGGTATTACGTAACTTCTGTGCAGAACACTGACTTGCTGATGTGAGAATCTCCAGAGGACTCTTTCTTTCCCTCTGCCATTACAGCCAGCCATGCTCCAGATGGTGGCTGCTCCATCAGCCCTGATTACAAAACAACCCAGAGCAGAAAACCCTAATTGTCCTGCAATGACATGTCCTGAAATATAAGCAAAGACCAAATCTTTTTTAGCCACTGAAATTTGAAGATTGTTTGTTGTTGTTGTTTTTAGGTGCCATTGAGTCAGTGTCCAACTCATAGCGACCCTATGGACAACAGGTGAAATGGTATTGTTAGTGCTTCTCTGCTGTTCATAGGGTTTTCAATGGCTGATTGTTTTTTGGGGAGTGAGTTGCCAGGTCCTTCTCCCAAGCCTACAGCAACTGGTGTTCCCAGGCAGTCTCCCATCTAAGTACTAGCCAGGCCAAACCCTGCTTAGCTTTTGAGATCTGATGGGATCAGACACCACAGCGGTATAGAGGCAGGCGACTGTTTGTTAGTACAGCTAAATCTAGCCTATCCTGAATGATACTGTAAAATTCTATCACTAACATCATGATCCTCATTATTAATCTTCCCTAACACTGAGATCCCAACACTGACACAAAACCTTTTTCTTGGGTTCCTGTAGGCATAGCTAATAGACATCAGAATTTAAAAGTGGCACTAATAAATGCAATGGGAGAGATCAGGCAGAGAATGAGCCAGAGGCAGACTAACTGGCTCCTTCTAAGCTGGTGATCTTACGCAGGTTCCATCATCTCCTCAAGATTCTATTTCCTCCATAATAAAAGCAGAGATGATGATAATGGAAACTAGCACAACCACATAAACTCCAATTTCAAAGATATCTTCTCAATGAGCCCTCCCCTGCCCACTCTCCTAGCTTAGGTCCCCTGGAAAACAGAATCTGAGACAAATGCTGCTGTGTGAGAATTTTACTGGGGCTCAGAAGACAGGGAGAAGAGGAGTCCAATGGGGATGACAGGAGAGCCAAAGCAGGGATGCAAGGTAGCAGGAACAAGTGGGACAACAGGTTCCTCAGCCCTATAGGACCAACTAAGAGGTCTTCCAAGAGGCTCCTCCATTGATAGGGGAATGGGAGGATAACAGATAAAGCATGTATCCATCAGTTCCTGTCCTCCAGTGGTCAAAGATTAGCCCCAGAATGTCACTAAGTGACTTGCCCTTCTGGGTCTGTGCATGCCTGGGCACTGAGAAGTGTGGCCCACACCTTGTCATCCACAGAGAAGCTTGAGATGGAAGAGAAGAGGCAGGTGGTGATATCAGATTGCACCCACCTCAAGCTGGTCAGAGTCTGCATGCAACTGTTCACCTTACCTGGAGTAAGAGACGAGGCTGAGAAGAGCTGTCCACCACCAGTTTAAAATTGCAAATGCCTCAGTCTGGAAGTCCTTGTCCTCCTATCCTGCTTGTGTCCTTCCATTTCACTTATCACCATCTAATACACAATAGATTTTAACTTCTTTATTCCGTCTTCCTTTACTAGAATGTAAACTCCATAAGAGCAAGGACTTTTGTTGACATTGAACTGTTATCTCATGTACATAGAGCAGCATCTGGCACATAGTAGGTCCTCTCTAAAGATATTTTAAACTTTTTATTTTGAGACAATTTCAAATTTACAGAAATTTTTCAGGAAAAAGTACAAATAGCTTCTATAGACTCTTCACTCAAATCCAACATTGTTAATATCTTACCCCACCAGATTTCTTTGTCTCTAGGGTTCATTCTCTCTCTCTCTCTCTCTCTCTCTCCTCTCCTTTCCTCTCCTGTCTTCTCTTCTCCTCCACCTCAACCTGAACCATTTGTGTGTAATCTGTGAATATCATGTTCCTTTACTCTCAAATACATAACCATATATACGTGCTCAAATATAACCACAGGGCAATTACCAGAATCACATAGCAAGTGAACTGTCAAAAACTGGCAGAATGGGCATTTTCAGAACTCTGCAAGTTAAAAGCTTACAATAGTTTATTTTATTTCTATATTTACAGTGTTTATTAAAGAAGAATCACTAAATTGTGATAAGAAGAGAGAGCCTTTCCTCATGTGATTCCCCTTTCTCCTGCTTTGTTGTAGTCTTAAAACAATCCGCAATCACAGTGAAAACCAGTAGCCTGAAAGCCACTGGAGAGGGCAGAATAGGGCTGGAACTCCTTCAAAGCCTTACCACCAGATATCTGTCATTATTTGACCCGACTGGTCATTTCCTGGAAGATCCTTCTTGCAAAGCTTTCTTTATTTGACCTTATCCCAACTTACCCGCTGAGAAAATACTTTTCTCCCCAAACCATTTGTCAATAAATTTAGAAGAAATTGTTTAATTTCACAGCAGCCTGAGGTTGAGGATAATAGTTGGAGGCAAATAACAGGCTAACCAGAAAACTTAAAAGGAAAAGCTAGGGAAGGAGATGTCCCTACGGGCTTTGAAAAGCTCCCACATATTTTTGGGAAACTAGAAGTTTACTCACATGCATAGGGCTGCTTGTGGGCTCATAAAATACTTCAGAAAGTTCTAAGCAATCAACGCAGGCTGACCTAGAGGGTAACACAAGAAAGTAAATACTAAAGAGATTAGTCAACAGCCAGCCCAAGGGTTAAACATGTGCCTCGACACACAAACAGTAACTCTTGGTAAAGACAAAGAGACTTATTCATTCCAAGAATTTAAGGAACTCTCTATCTAATCATTAGCTGACCACTAAACTGAACAGTGACATCAGTGGCCACACACAACAAAGAATATGGGCTTTCTGCAATTCAGAAATGTCACTAAACAAATTAACAACAATAAACATCACTAAAAAACCTTGGGGAAAAGGGAGAATATGATTTCCAGGAGTCTCATATTATGTTATTTAAAATGTCTATTAAAAAAAAAATTAGATATGCAATGAAGCAAGAAACTATGGCGTATATGAAGAGGAAAACAGTAAGTACAAACTTTCCCTGAGGAAGCCCAACCACTGGCCTTACTAAACAGAGATTGTAAATCAGCTATTTCAAATGTGTTCAAAGAAATGAAGGAAATCATACCTAAACTGCAAAAGGAAAACATGAGAACAATGTCACACAAAGTAGAGGATGTTAATCAAAGAGAAAAACAGAAATTATGAGGAAGAACCAATTTTTGGAATTAAAAATCCAGTAACATAAGTGAAAGAATCACTAGTGAAAGACTCAATTGTAATTTTGATCAGATAAGAGAAAAAATCAGCAAACTTCAAGACCGATCAATTGAGATTATCTAGTCTGAGGAACAGAAAGAAAAAACAATGAAAAAAATTGAATTTGTTCACAGCCTGAGAGACCTGTGGGCCACCATCAAACAAACAAACATATCTTATAATGGAAGTCACAGAAGGAGACTAGAGAAAGGAGAAAAGAAAATATTTAAAGAAATAATGGCTTTCTTTTGTTCCCCCCCTACTAGGTATACATTTTTCCAGCCCTTAACTCTCAGTTTATTCCCATCTTTGTGAGTTAGATGAGTTTCTTGAATACCGCATATTGATGGTTTGTGTTTTTTCATCCAATTAGCCAATCTCTGTCTCTTAATTGGTGAGTTGAGACCATTTACATTAATAGAGATTATTGAGGAGCATTTATTGTCATTTATCCAATCATTACCTGTTACTGACTTATGATTCATGTTTGTTTGGACCTTTCTTGTATTGGACTCATCTCAGTTAATCGGTTCTTTGATTTCCTTTGTAGGGTTGTCTTAACTCTCCTGGATGTGGTAATTGATTTATTATCCTCTCCAGTGCTGGTTTGGTTGTTGCATATCGTTTAAAAGCTTCAATGTCATTAAGTGTCTTATATTCCTCATCTATTATCAACGATAATTTTGCTGGATATATTAGTCTAGGCTGGAGATTGTTTTTTCTTAGTATTTGAATCACCTGTGACCATTCCTTTCTAGCTTTCAGTGTTGATACGGAAAAGTCTGCAGTAATTTTTATTGGCTGTTTTTTATAAGTAATAAGGGACTTCTGTCTTGCTACTTGCAGGATGGCGTCTCTGGTCTCTAATGATAGAAATCGAGCCACGATGTGTCTCGAGGATGATCTATTTAAGTCAGCCTTCCTGGGAGTCCTGAAAGTCTCAGTGGTGTATGTATCCATTTCCTTTGTTATCTTTGGGAAATTTTCCTTGAGGATATCATTTACTAGGTTGTGAAGGCCTCCAGTGATTCTTTCTTCTCGTTCAGGAATACCCATAATTCTTATATTTCTTTTTTTCACTCTATCTGAGTTCTCTTGGAAATCATCCCTAGCCATTAGGGAAATGCAAATCAAAACAACGCTGAGATTTCACCTTACACCAGTAAGAATGGCCAAGATCAATAAAACAACAACAAATGCTGGTGAGGTTGCGGGGAAAAGGGAACACTTTACATTGTTGGTGGAGCTGTAAATTGGTGCAACACTATGGAAATCAATATGGAGGTACCTCAAAAAACTAAAAATAGATCTACCATATGACCCAGCTATAACACTATTGGGAATTTATCCAAAGGGAGATGGGTCATCATACCACAGAGACACCTGCATCTCCATGTTCAATGCAGCGCTTTTCACAATAGCAAAGATATGGAATCAACCAAAGTGCCCTTCAACAGAAGAATGGATTAAAAAACTATGGTATATATACACAATGGAATACTATTCAGCAATCAAGAAAAATGAAATAGGGTCATTCGCAGCAAAATGGATGGAATTAGAG
>VMDO01008222.1:13173-85566 GCA_007922755.1 Pedetes capensis | reverse complement strand
TAGTACCTGGATGGGAGACCGCCTGGGAACACCAGAAGCTATAGGCTTGGGAGAAGGACCTGGCAACCCCCTCCCAAAAATCAATCTGCCATTGAAAACCCTATGAACAGCAGAGAAGCACTGACAATAGTGTTTCCCTTGTTGTACAGAGGGTCGCTATGAGTTGGATACCGACTCGATGGCACCTAACAACAACAACCACATAGGTGACACACACAGGTAGCTGCTGCTATATTTTGACAGGACTTACCTTTACTAAGGGCTGAATCTCAGAGGGAGAGGGATACATTGTACACTTACAGTGCTTTTGATGTAAAAATTGGTTTATGTAGACAATAGCATAATAATTACTCAGCACATCTAACTTATAAACCACCACTAGAGGATGTGTTTTTAAACTGGGTTTTTTAATTTCCTAACATCAGAGAAATTTCTTATTGGTAACTTCACTCTTTAAGCTATTATTTAGTAGTATTTCCTTATTTATCTTTCTCCTGCATCCTGCTGGTATAAATGACTTTTATAGCTTCTGGGCCCACATGTTCTAACTTGTCCTGGGCTGCAGGTGTTAATTACCTACTTAACAAATCCTAGCTATTTATCTCCAACAGTAAATACAACTTACTTTCTCCCAATTAAACTGGGTTTCCTGCTTACTAGGGTTCCAAACTCTATGGCTGGCTTTTGTCTCCCTTTTCAAGTGACATTAAATTTTCTTTTGAACTGAATATACTTAAAGGCTATCTGAGTGTTCTTAGTGCTACCTCTTGTTAAAGACTAGACCCTATCATTCAGTAGTACAACTTGTGTTCATTTCCTCTGGATGATATAACAAACTACCACAAACTGAGAAGCCTGAAACAATAGCAGAGAGAAATGTATTCCCTCAGAGTTCTGGAAGCTAGACATGTGATCAAGGTGTCAGCAGGGCCATGCTCCCTCTGAGGGTGCTAGAGAAGAATCGTATTTTGCCTCTTCCTAGCTTCTAGACATTGTTGTAGATCTTTAGCATCCATCGGCTTGCTGCTGCACCACATCAGTCTCTGCCCCTATTGTCACAGAATGATCTTCCCTCTGTGTGCCTCCCTCTGTCTCTCATGGTCTTCTTATATGGAGACACTACACATTGAATCAAATTCTACTAGAAAAGAAACTCTTCTTAACTAGTTACATCTGCAAAGAACTTATTCCCAAATAAGGACACATTCTGAGGTTCTGAGTGTACATGAATTTGGAGGGTGGGGGACAATATTTATCTTAATCCATTTCTATTGCTATAACAAACTATTTTATACATACTGGGTAATTTATAAACAGTAGAAGTTTATATCTCACAGTGGTTTGGGCTAAGAAATACAAGCTGAAGGTGTCAGCAGATTCAGTGTCTGGAAAGGGCTCCCTCTCTGCTGCAAAGATGCTACCTGTTGATGTGGCCTCACATGGTGGGAAAAGCAAGGGTGTTCTCTTTGGCCTCTTTTATGAGAGCACTAATCCCATTCATCAGGGAAGACTCTTTTATAATGTAATCATTTCCCAAAAGACCCCACCTCTTAATATTATTGCATTGTGGAATAATATTCAACATATTAACTTTGAGGGGACATACAGATCGTAGTACTACTGAACTCAGTGTGCAGACATTGCAAAGGGACCACACATTTATTGGAATCAGTCAGCAACATCTACAGAAAAGGGCTAAATGTCAATTACAAAGAACATGTTAACTTTAAACAGGAAGTTGTAAAAATACTATGTAATAATTCTGTCCAAAACTCTGTAGAACATATGGAAAAAAATTATTGTAAAAATACTGGCATTTATGGATAAATGTTTAACCTCCAAAACACTTTCATATGCATTACTTAATTTCATCACTAAAATCTAATACAGTTTGCCCCCATCTATAGATGAAAATACAGACTCCATGTCTTGACTCAGGTAATGCACTTAATTCAGTAATGGAGAACCAGAATGAGGGTCAGGTCATCTGAATAAAAACCAGAATTCTTTCCACTACCAAGTTGAATTGCATTATGTTTGAAGAGTTTAAAGCAATGGCTCTCAACCATTGGCAGCTGTGAGAGGAGGTTAGCATGGAATTAGAGACCCCTTTGGCACCATCCACAAGGCTTTTTAACTATATCTACCTAATCCAGAACCTCAGAACAGTGTTGAAAAAAAAACCCCTCAAGCCCTCAGAATCTCCCCTTGCCCCCAGAACTGAGATAAACTAGCTTAAAATATGTGAAAGAGTCTCCAATTCTGATGTTTTTCTCATTTGTTCTTTTTCACGATGGTAGGGATTAAACCCAGGGCCTCATGCATACTAGGCAAGCGCTGTACCTGTACCATCTAGCCACTTTCCCAGCCCTTCTGATTTTTTTCTTAAATAACACGCATTTGTGTCTGCAGCCAATGCCTCTCAAACTTAAAAACACATATGAGTTACTTTGGAGTCTTATTAAAGTGCGGATTCTGGGCTAGGGTTGTGGTTCAGTGGGAGAGTACTTGCCTAGCATGGGCTAGGCCTTGGATCCAATACCCCAGGACCACCTCCTCCCAAGAAAGCAGATCCTAATTCAATGGGCTTGGAGTGGGACCTTGGATTCTGTATTTCTAGTCTGCTCTCAGATAATGCTTCCAACTCAAGGGCCGACATTTTGTGTGGCAAAGCTTTAAGTAGACCTCATAACAGAACCCAAGGAGTGACTCTAATAGAATGAATCTATGTGATTGTAGAAAATATCTATGTCAGACAACTATAAAAAGAGGGGCCCCTCTGCCCAATAAACACCTCCTCATTCTCTACTAAGTACAGCAGTGCTGGGGCCCATTCAAATCATGAGTCCCTGATTGCTGCTGCAGAATCAAGCCCAACAGAGCTCAATGAAAGGCCCTTGTCTGTGATGCTCAGCCTCAGATTGAGAAAAACACCTGTCATTCTTGTATCAGAAGCATCCATAAGATACCGCTGCTCATGGAGCACTGGGACAGCACAGCAGCCTCCCCTAATAGCACATGTGAAGTGCATCAGGCAAATTTTCTGCAGTCCCAGCTGGATTTGGCTCCTATCTAACTTTTCCCTTGGCAATGCTGCTCCATTTCAGCATAGCCCTTGCATGTCTTCTGTTTTCTGGCATTCCATAATGCGGTCTTAATGACATTGACCCCTAAAGTACTTTTCAGAAGAGGTTTGCTGCAGAAATTCATTAAAAGGAAAAATGATTGCATTATGGCTATTGTTTTTTCTTTTCTTTGAAGCTGCTGGGACATGGTCTTGAGATATGGGGATAATGGTGGAAATAAATCTTTGTAGCTCTCTGTTAATGGTGATTGATGCACTGATGGGGTTGACTAGATATCTAAGGAACAAAGCCAGTTTTTAATGGCACTTTAATTCTGGAAATTTAGAAGACTTCCTTGCAGAAATTGGAAGTCGGAATGGGTGAGAAATAATTAAACAAATGAGCATGCTTTCAGGGAACAGTAAGTATAAATTGTTCCTTAAACTAGTCTTTGCCCTGTGTAATTTCAGCATGTACACTTGAGATAAAATTTTATAAAAGAAAACAGTTCTGGTAACTAATAAAGGATATGTCTCATAATTTATTCATGTGCCAATAAACAATTGTTTAAGAGAAAATTTTCTGTATTTCAAAGCCTAAAGCTCTGATTAGAATGCTTTTTTAAAAAATTTGAGATAATATTATTTTCAAAGATAAGTGAGAGTTTAGGTCAAGGATAACTCTGAGTCTTTTAGTTCTATAAGAAAATGTATCCTTCTGAGAAGATGAAGCCCAAAGCCAATATCCAGTCAAAATTAGTCTTCCCCCTAAAATAAAGATTTTTTAAATCTCTGCATAATGAAAAAAAGAAAAGAATTAATTTTTAAAAAAGTATGGAGCTTTAAACAGGAAAAGATAATGTCGTTAAGCTTGTAAAGTTGTTCTATTATCTCAAAATGGTCTATTTGTAGTAGGAATTTCTATTTAGGCAAACAAATCTAGCTAGTTAGGCTGATTTTGGCTACATGGAAGCAATCAAAGATAACAAAAGATTTTTCATATTCCTCTTGGATGACTAGAAAATACAAAGTACTTTCTTTCTTTCTTTTTTTTTTTTTTTCCCACAATATCTCACTATGTAGTCAAGGCTGGCCTCAGACCCTCAATCCTCCTGCTTCAGCCTCCCAAATGCTGGAATTACAAGTGTGTGCCACCATGCCTGGCTATAAAATACTTAGCTTCCTCAAGGTCCATTCCCATCTTCACCAGGTCTATAAACTTCTCTTTTTTGTTGTTTGTTTTATTTTGTGTTGTTTTATGTTTTGTTTATCCACTTATTCAAAATAGTTTCACAAAGTGCCTGTGTTGTTAGGCCCTGAAAAACTTTCCATAGAAAACCAGTAGACATTGCTTTCCATAATCCTAAATACTTGTTTGAGAAACAAAACTGTCTCTTGTAAAATTGTCAAATGATTATTCAAGAGAGTTGTTGGATTCTATGGGTGTAACAGAACCTGACTAAAACTCGGGCTAACTTCAGCTAAAGAACGGAGCAGTAGGAGGCGACTTATCAAAGGTACTATTTTCAAGCACAGCCTATGGCTGCCTGCAATGTGAGTTGTTGTTCCTCCTCCTGGAGCTCCATCATGCAACTCCATCCTAGAGATTCTTAATCTCCCAGTCTCTCAGTTCAAATTTCCAGGTAAAGAAAATTTGGTTGGTCATCCTGGAGCGGGATTATCCCCCTGTCAACACGCCTACTCAAATACAGTATGCCTCATTAAGTTTGGAGTTCAGATAAACACAAATACTTTTTTATTCTACCCTATACAAACATTTGAGTCTAATTTAACTGGGTGTCTTGTATTTTTACTTCCTAAATCTAACTCCCCTGCAAACTGGCAGATCTGTAACTACAAGCAGTGCTCCAAAGGGAGACTTTGTGAGTTCAGGTAAATGCAGAAGTGTCTGTGCACCCTCTTTATGGTGAACATGGGAAACTAATGCCCCAAGTATTCAGAGGAATTCTTTGCTTAACTTCTGACTTCACTTCCGCTCAGCTAAGTGGAAGAGGAAACATCTTACTTAGGAGGTTGGCAAACTCCTAGTCCAACTTCAGGAATTTTGGGTTCATTTTCACCAACTACTTGAGAATCTGCCATTCTTCTGGCTCTCATAATTATGCTAGGCTTTGGGGTCTTGGACAGAATGAAGAACTGGATTCTTATGACTTAACAGGAATTGATACATGATTTGAGATATCCTCAAATTGCTGTTGTTGTTTGGTGCCATCAAGTTGAGTCCAACTCATAGCAAGTCTATGTACAGGGGAATAGGATAAAACACTCCCCGATTCTATGCCAGGCACATGATCTTATTTATGTTTAAGCCCGTTGTTGTAGACAATGTGTCGATCCATCTGGTGGAGGGTTTTCCTTTTTCTCATTGACTTGCCACTCTCCCAAACATGATGTCCTTTTCCAGGGATTTGTCCCTGCTGGCCACATGTCCAAAATATGTAAGATGCAGTCTAGCCATCCTTGCTTCTAAGGAGCACTCTGGTTTTACTTCTTCTAGGACAGATCTGTTGGTTCTTTTGGCAGTTCATGGTATATTCAATAATTGTCTCCAGCACCATAATTCAAGAGCATCAGTTCTTTTCCTGTCTCCCTTGTTCAATGTCCTGTCCAGCTTTCACAACCATATGATGAAACTGAAAATACTATGGTATGAGGTGCACCTTTGTCTTCAATGTGACATCTTTGCTTTTCAATACTCTAAAGAGATCTTTTGCCACAGCTTGTTCTAGAGCAACACATCTTTTGATTTCTTGACTGCTGCTTCCACCGGTGTCAATTATAGAGCCAAGCAAAGCAAAATCTTGGACAACCTCAGTCTTTTCTCCATTTATTGTGGAGCTGCATACTGATCCAGTTGTAAGGATTTTTGTTTTGTTAATGTTTAGTCACAATCCATACCATACTGAAGGCTATGATCTTTGATCTTCATCAGTAAATGTTTTCAATCCTCTTCAGTTTCAGCAGAGTTGTATCATCTGCATAACACAGGTTCTTAATGAGTCTTCCTCCAATCCTGATGCCACATTCTTCCTCATAAAGTCCAGCTCCTCAGATTATTTGCTCAGCATATAAATTGAAGAGATAAGGTGAAAGTATACAACCCTGACACACACCTTTCTCAAGTTTAAACCAGGCACTGTTTCCTTGTTCTTGTCGAACAACTGCCTCCTGGTTCATGTACAGATTCTATATGAGTACAATTAGGTGCTCTGGTATTCCCATTTTTCGAAGTGTTATCCATAATTTGTTATGATCCACATAGTCAAATGTCTTTGCATAGTCAATAAAACATAGACAGACATCTTTCTGATATTCTCTGCTTTTGGCTAATATCCACCTGACATCAGACGTGTGGAGGATGCAAAATTCTCAAATAGGGATAGTAATTAATAGCATTTTCACTTTACAGTTTGCAAAGTGCTATTATATACTTTATTTATCTTCAAAACAAGACTATCTGAGTAAGCCAAGCAAGTATTTTATTTTTCATGCTTTCTTTCCTTTTCTCTTTCTCTTTCTTTTTTTTTCTTTCAGTTCTAGGGGTTTGAACCCAGAGCCTCATACATGCTAGGCAAGTGCTTCCCCACCACTAAGCTACACCATCAGCCCCTTTTTCATTTTTTATTTTGAGACAGGGTCTTGTCAAGTTGTGAAGGCTTCTTTTGGCCTCAAGCTCCTCCTCCTGCATCAGCCTCCCACATCACTGGGATTACAGATGGGAGCCATGGAGCCTGGCCATTTCACATATTTTCTGTATTAGATATTGAGTCTCAGGAAAGGTAATTCCGATGTGCAGATTCATAAAGCCTACAAAGTATGCCAGACCAAAGATTCAAACTGGAGCCTTTTGACTTGAAGTTATTTATTACTACCACCTCTGCCCACTGACAGGCACTTACTAGACTCCCTCAATGTTTGTTCCTTTACCCATAAAATGAGAAAAGGAATATTTCTAGTATTTCTTCCAGCTTCCTTGTACAGCCCACAAATACTAAGCTATAGAGTTAAATGAAAACCTGCCTAAATAATCCACTCTACTCATTCTCTTCTTGCATCTTTCTCACAAATTCTATCATTCACACACCAAAAAGAAGGGTCTAAGCATTTATGTTATGTTTTCCCTTAAGGGAGATAGGCAGTCTACAAAAAAGAGAAGCCGTAGTCTATGCCCACAGAGAGCTGGTAGAAGAGGGGATGTCTGCTCTGCCAAGCTTGGCCATTCTCCATGTTCACTCATGGGCTCCAAAAGACCTCCTTGAGGACCAATCACCTAGGGTGGTTGTTGTTGTTGTTGTTAGGTGCCATCGAGTCAGTATCCAACTCATAGCGACCCTCATAGGATTTTCAATGGCTGAGTGCTTCGGGATTGCCTTGGGAGTGGATTGCCAGGCCCTTCTCCCATTTTTGCAGTGCTGGGAATTGAATTTGGGGCCTCAGAGACTGCAGGACAGTGCTCTACCCACTGAGCTAAATCCCAGCCCAATCACCTAGGAAGGGACTGCCTAATCATGGAAGTAGGGGATAGAAGATTCATGTCATTTCCACTTCACTGTTGCCTTTCTTTGCAGTTACTAAGAGTAATATTCAAGTCCTGTTCACCAAACTTCACCTAATGAATCACTTCCTAAAATCTAATCTTTTCAAATACAGAAATATATCATGGCTAAGGAAACAAAGTTTATTTCAGAAGATACCAAGAAAATAGCAAAACAGTATCTTTGGTCATAACATAACCAGAAACTCACCTCTCAAAAAATTGGTTTTGTAGGTGAGAACAAACAACAGAAATTGTCTGATAGTATGAAGAACTGGGTTGCTTCTCATATCCCACTTCTCTTCCAGAGGAAGACCATGTGGGGGCTATGGCTGACAGCAGCTTGTACTTAGACAATCCCTCATTCAGTTACACCACAACCTGGAGGAGAATTGACTTCTTGGGTTCCTCCTATCCCCTGGGGCCAAAATAATTTCTCACATAATTGAACCTTACACTGATGCACATTCTTTGCATTTGATCATGTGGTGTTAGTACATATGGGGTCTTGCCTACATGTGCAAACCAGCCGAGAACACTTAAACATGGAACCTCTTTTGTTCTGGGGCAGCCAAGGAAACAGTTAGTAGGGAAAAAAAAAACTATTTGCCAACTAGGGGCCTTCAGCCTTAGAAAGGAGAACACCAGACAGCCCAAAGAATATAAGAAGCTAGAACCCACTCTTCATTTGGTGGAAATCAAAGGAGTTACTTGCTGATTTGTTACATCCAATAGTCTTCTGGGAAAGAGATAGAAATAGAAGATGGGTGGATGGAAATGATGATATTCTTACCAACTCCTCTCCTATTCCCTGAACAAGTGAGTTGGCGTTTGGCTTATAGGCTCAGAAATGCCAACATATTGTATCCCTGTTCTGAAAGTAGAAAATTACTCATGCTTCTAAGAATGCTTGTTACAGGTCTTTTCCTGCCTGTCAACCTAAACAAGTTAGTCTTATCCTGAAAATTCTTATCATTATATTTCTCCATGTTGTTTTCTATTACTGATCAGTTTTGGAAAAAGACAATATCTCACTAGGAAGATAATGGAGGAATGCTATATCATAGTTAAGAGCATTTAACCCACTTTTGTACCTTATGGCCTGGAGAAAGTACCAGGAGAATCTTCAGTGTGAGTCACAAAGGTTTTCATGTATTTTTGTGGAATGCTGAACACTGATGAATATACAGCAGATTATCACAGTGAGGTCCAGGTTAGAAAACTTTCTGCATATTTCAAGACACAAGGCAGGTCAATTCACCTGAAAGAACCTCCATCTAAGTCTAATAAATATTGGCAAATTAGATGGTGAGTCCAAAGGAAAATGAGATACATTTGCCTAGGTTTATCATGCAAACCACTGCTTAGGTTAAAGAATATGTTTGAAAGCATTAAAAATATGAATAGATCTGGAATTGCATTTAAATGAGAGAGAAACATTTTAAGTGTTCTTATTCCTTTCCAATGCATCTCCAGAAATTTTTTACATTTATCATACTTTACATTTTACAGGATGTTTTCATGTGCGTGATCCAACTTAATGCTCCTCTGAGGCAGGTGAGGACAATGGGAAGCACTTCATTTTGAGATGAAGGAATTAAAGATCGGAGGGGGAACTGGCTTGTCCGTATAACCAACAGAGGCAGTGCTCTGTGTCTTAAGTCCTTGTCCTGTGTTTCTTTCCACCACAAGACATCTGCTATCTGCAAAGGAGTAAAATCAACTAGTTGGTACAACTGAGGCAAGTCTCCGTCCGCCTTTCTTCCTCTCACAAACAGAAATCAAAGCAACCAACTTTAAGTACCTGCTAATACAAGTGTTGGGAGCCCTGTGAATGTTGTTATCTAAGTAAAGACCTAAAGTAATCATCTAGGCTATTCAATAGGGAAAAATGTTTCATCCAGAAACAATATCTGTTCCCAGCAACTAAATACTTGGATCATACACAATGCAATATTTTTCAGTCTTCCCTTTTGAATTTTTTATGTCTTAAGCAGTGAAATTTAATTTTGTCTATTTACCAAAATGTCAGGGTCACTTGTGATTTGCCTTTGGTTTGGTTTACAGGCATGACTGGAATTAGTAAAATGTTTTAGCTTAGACACAGAGCCACCAAACACTAGAAGTATAAGAATCTTGGAGATAACTTAATCCAAATCTCCAAGGAGATTGAACCAAATCACACAGATAATTGTTTGGAATCTCCACTTCTGTTGCCATGTACAAACAAAAGTCTATTTGCTAGAGATGAGAGAAACAGCTCAACTCCTGCTAGCTCTGGAAACCAGTTGTTGGAGGTGACATAGGTCACAATTCCAAGTCAGTCATCTCTAACATGTGCATTTAAGTGCTGTCCAGTCGGTATCTGACTCATAGAGACCCTCATAGGGTTTTCAATGGCTGACTGTTTTGGGATTGCCTTGGGAGTGGATTGCCAGGTCCTTCTCCCGTTTTTTGCGGTGCTGGGAATTGAACTCGGGTCCTCAGAGACTGCAGCGCAGCACTCTACCCACTGAGCTAAATCCCAGCCCCAAAATTTCGTTGTTAGGTGCTGTCGAGTCGGTATGCAACTCATAGCGACCCTCATAGGGTTTTCAGTGGCTGAGTGCTTCGGGGTTGCCTCAGCCATTGAAAACCCTATGAGGGTCGCTATGAGTGGGATACCGACTTGATGGCACCTAACAACAACAACAACAACAATCACTTACAACATTTTTGGGGCTGGGATTTGGCTCAGTGGGTAGAGCGCTGTGCTGCAGTCTCTGAGGACCGGAGTTCAATTCCCAGCACCGCAAAAATGGGAGAAGGGCCTGGCAACATGTGCATAGTTATGATAAACCAAGCAACACCTAAGTGCCATAGGACTTGCTGTACTAATGTAAATATCCATGTTTAGAAGTTCACTCTGTAACTTACAGCAAAATTTCACATTTATGGTTTGTTTGTTTGTTTGTTTGTTTTGCTTTTGCAGTACTAGGGGTTGAACCCAGGGCCTTGAGCTTGCATGCTTTGCAAGTGCTGGACCACTGAGATGCACCCCCAGCCCATTTTTTTACTTTTTTGAGACAGGGTCTCCCTAAATTATGCAGACTGCCTCTGGTCTCGAACTTCCGATCCTCCTGCCTCTGCCTCCCTAGCCACTGGGATTACAGGCATGCGTCACCATGTCTGGCTCACATTTATGTTTTTTTAAAAAGAAAAAAAAATTCTCCAATAAGATAATAAACATTCATTTGGCTTATTGCTCCACACATCACCTTTAAATATATATATATATATATATATTTTTTTTTTTTTTTTTTTTTTTTTTTTTTTTTTTTTTTTTGCTGTACTGGGGGTTGAACCCAGGGCCTCGCGCCTGCATGCTCTGCAGGTGCTGGACCACTGAGCTGCACCTCAGCCCATTTTTTTTACTTTTTGAGACAGGGTCTCGCTAAATTACGCAGACTGCCTCTGGTCTCGAACTTGTGATCCTCCCGCCTCAGCCTCCCGAGCTGCTGGGATTACAGGCGTGCGCCACCATGCCCAGCTTATCACCTTTAAATATTGAGTAATTTGTCTAAAGTGCTCTCTTCCAGGAGACCTTTAAGCTTCACAAGATATTTAAAATAAGCTATCCCTCTCAATTGAGACCACACGGGTTTCAATGATTGAATTTCAACAGGAGACAGCAAATAATGCACTTCAACACCTTATGGTTTCCTTAACATGAATGTTAGGTTACTAAAGGATTGAGTGTTTGGGTTTTTTCCTTCAGTAATTCTTTTTCTTCAAGAATGTACTCCCACTCTGGGCGCGGTGGCGCCTGCCTACAATCCTAGCGGCTTCGGAGGTGGAAGCAGGAGGATCACAAGTTCGAGACCAGGGGCAGTCTGCGTAACTTAGGGAGACCCTGTCTCAAAAAAAAAGTAAAAAAAATGGGCTGGGGGTGCAACTCAGTGGTCCAGCACTTGCAGGGCATGCAAGCTCGAGGCCCTGGGTTCTACCCCCAGTACCACAAAAAAATAAAAATAAAAAAATAAAAATGTGCTCCTAGTCATTTTGGACATATGCTAAATTTCCAAGTATTAAGGGTAGCCATATTTGTTAAGTGGAAATTAATAGACAATAGGCTACATTAATATTACAAAGTGTTTCATTTTTTCCCAATTAGCTGAAGAAATAAAATGGCCTACAAATCTAGCTCTGACTGTGAAGTCAAAGAAAACTGAAGGCTTACTTTGGACCTTCCATTTTGTCCAAAAGGTTGGAAGATGGTGTATCTCAATGGTAAAGCACTTGCCTAGCATGTGTGAGACCCTGGCTTCAATCTCAGCACTAGGGGGAAAAACATTTGGAGCAGGTGCTGTGGCACATGCCTTGGGAGGTTGAGGCAGGAGGAGCACAAGTCCAAAGCCAGAAGGAGCCTCCACAACCTAGTGAGACCCTTTATCAGAATAAAAAATTAAGTAAAAGGGGGCTGAAGGTGCTGCTCAGTGGTAGACCACCTGTCTAGCATGCACAAGATGCTGGGCTCAACCCCCAGTCCTGAGAATAAATAAGTAAATAAATAAATAAGAATCCAAAGACATCTTAGCAACACTATGACCTCCCAGAAAATACCCAACCAGACCTGGTTCCTTATGGTTGTTGTTGTTGTTAGGTGCCATGGAGTCCTGTCCAATGTATAGCAACCCTCATAGGGTTTTCAATGGGTGATTGTCTTGAGATTGCCTTGGGAGTGGATTGCTACATCCTTCTCCCATGTTGGAGAATGATTAGGATCTGACCCATGCTTCCTCAGGAATACCTTAGTGAGAGAATAGTGTAGGTATTGCCCTGCCATTGGTCCCTGAGGGAAGAGATTCAAAGTGAGCATTCCCAACCTGCCTTTGATAAGCCATCTAAATCTGTTGCCCATGGGCTTACTAAATAAGTCTTCTTGAGGGAGTTTCTAACTCTATAACTCCAGCTAACACTATCTCTTAGAGCAGATGCAGACAATTTTTTCTATTGTGATTCACTGATCCCCCTTTCAAAAAAATTCTGGAATACACTCAAGAAAAAAAAAAAATAGTGCCTGGTGTGGTGGCACATGCCTGTAATCCCAGCACCTTGGGAGGCGGAGGCAGGAGGATCGCAAGTTCGAGACCATAGGCAGTCTGCATTACTTAGTGAGACCCTGTCTCAAAAAAGTAAAAAAAAAAAAAAAAAAAAAAAAATGGGCTGGGCATGCAGCTCAGTGGTCCAGCACTTGCAGAGCATGCAAGTGCGAGGCCCTGGGTTCAACGCCCAGTAACCCCCCCCCAAAAAAAATAGTTAACCTAGTTCTAAGAGAAGAAATACAAAGCACTGTTCTTTAAGTAAAAGAGCCGTGCATCTTTGTTCAGTATCTGCAATACATTTTGAAATGCATGATACTGTGGTTTTCTTTATAGCAATTTAAGAAGAAAGATGGGAGCTGAAAGATGGAGGAACAGGAAGAAAACAACGAAAGATATAAAGATGGCATAAGAGGAGAAGGGAAGGGAAAGAACAACCCAGAAGTAGAGAAAATCAGAGGGATAAAAAAAGGAAAATGGGGAGGAGGAGAGTTTAGAGTCCTGAAGTAAATTAATTGTTTTACAGTCTAATGTACAGTGCTCTGTGACCTCAGGACATTTAATCATTGTCCTTTGAAATGTTAACTAGATGCTGAGTCTCCAAATGAAACAGTCACTGTCAGGATATTTTTCTCAGAGCTAGGTATAATAACTGAGACCAATAACACCTACCAAGGTCATGGCAAAAGTCAGATGAAACCAGGCCAGACTTAAGGTAGGCAAGAGATATTTCCTACTCCACCAAGAATTATGTGCTCTAAATGCACAGTCCTTACCAAGCAAGGAAGTGCTTCCCTGCATTTCCCTCAAACCTTAATCTTCCTGCTTTGCCCCACAAATCTAGAACACTGATTACAATGGAGGAATCTCTTCTTAGCCTGTCTATACCTTGTTTGATTTTCCAGATTTCCCATGCACATTCTTGGCCTTTGTCTCTTCAAACCGAAGGCCTGGGTCATTTCAGCCTCTGACAATAAAAGTATCTTTCATTTATTTAGCAATAGCTATTACTTATATCATCTCTACAACAACCATAAGGTAGCTATGACTATGGCTTTCATTCAACAGATTTGAAAACTGAGACACAGAGAGGTTAAATAATTTTCCAGAGGTCATGCAGTAAGCACTACAGCCACGGTCAGAGATCAGACTATCTAATTCCAAAACTCAGTCACTCAATCCTCTTCTTACTTCCTTCTGAGCTCTGCCTCTTTTCTTCCAAGCCTGACATCGACATTGTGCTATTTCCTCTGCCCAGACTATCTGCCCTGCACTGAGATCTCCACAGTCATTTTTCAAGCTTGTCTCTATGAAACCTACTTTGTCTGAATGAAATTAGCTCATAGTCTTTCCTCCACATGTGATGCTGGCTGAAAGTCCACATCTCCCAAGACAAAAGCTGTCCTGATATTAGTGCTGACCACATAAGAAGTATTCGTTCTCAGGAGAAGGATTGTTGTACTGAGTGTCATATTCTTTCTCTACATTTGTGCTCTGCGTTTGTGTGCTTTGTTGTAGAATAAAACGTATAGAGATCGTGAATTCAGTCTAGCTTATGTAGCATGTATGACGGTTCACTTAAGGAAACACAAACCAGGTGGTTAAGAGAGAAAAATCCAGATAACTAAGAAATAAGGGATGATTACTCCTCAGAAAGCTATGCCAGCCATATGGGGCCCTCATCCGCATGGTGAAAACCCTCACAAATGTGCCTTAGAACAATGGGCAAAGGAGGAGTCGGTTTTTGTCGAATTGCTCATGTCTTAGAATCTAAATGTAGATTAGGCTTTTAAGTGAAATGAATTTATAAACAGTGAATGTATTTGTATTCATTAGGGAGTTTTAGATTGTACAGTTACCTTCTTAAAACCTTCCTGGAATAACATGGAGCATCCCATATCACTTCAAGAATTGTCAATCCATGTGCTGCCTAAACTGCCTGAACAACCAAGAGGACTTGCTAACTTGAACCTCCTTCTGTCTTCCAGATCTTGGCCATCGTGTCTATCCTGTTCATCGTACTTTCCACCATTGCTTTGTCTCTCAACACACTTCCGGAGCTGCAAGAAACGGATGAATTCGGGCAACTCAATGACAACCCACAGTTAGCACACGTGGAGGCTGTGTGCATCGCTTGGTTCACCATGGAGTACCTTTTACGGTTCCTGTCCTCACCAAACAAGTGGAAGTTCTTTAAAGGTCCACTGAACGTCATTGACCTGTTGGCCATCTTGCCGTACTATGTCACCATTTTCCTCACCGAGTCCAACAAGAGCGTGCTACAGTTCCAGAACGTGAGGCGTGTGGTCCAGATATTCCGGATCATGCGCATCCTCCGGATCCTGAAACTCGCCAGGCACTCAACGGGCCTACAGTCCCTGGGGTTCACTCTCAGACGGAGTTACAACGAGTTGGGCTTATTGATACTGTTCCTGGCCATGGGAATAATGATATTTTCCAGCTTGGTCTTTTTTGCTGAGAAGGACGAGGATGCTACCAAGTTCACCAGTATCCCTGCGTCATTTTGGTGGGCCACTATCACCATGACCACTGTGGGCTATGGTGACATTTACCCAAAAACACTATTAGGAAAAATCGTGGGGGGCCTCTGCTGTATTGCTGGGGTTCTAGTTATTGCCCTTCCTATCCCAATCATTGTGAACAATTTCTCTGAGTTTTACAAGGAGCAGAAACGCCAGGAGAAGGCAATTAAAAGGAGAGAGGCTCTTGAGCGGGCCAAAAGGAATGGGAGCATCGTCTCTATGAACTTGAAAGATGCCTTCGCTCGAAGTATGGAACTGATTGATGTGGCCGTGGAGAAGGCCGGAGAGTCAGCCAATACCAAGGACTCAGCCGATGATAATCACCTGTCCCCAAGCCGGTGGAAGTGGGCCAGGAAGGCTCTGTCAGAAACAAGCTCCAACAAGTCTTACGAAAATAAGTACCAGGAGGTTAGCCAAAAAGACTCCCACGAGCAGCTGAACAACACTTCTTCCTCCAGCCCACAGCATCTGAGTGCCCAGAAACTAGAGATGCTGTACAATGAAATCACCAAAACACAGCCTCACCCGCTCCCAAACCCCGACAGCCAAGAACAGTCCGAGCGGCCACCTGGGTATGAAGAAGAGATAGAGATGGAAGAGGTGGTCTGCCCGCAGGAGCAGCTGGCCGTGGCCCAGACTGAGGTCATCGTGGACATGAAGAGCACCTCCAGCATCGACAGCTTCACCAGCTGTGCCACTGACTTCACAGAGACCGAGCGATCACCCCTGCCCCCACCATCTGCCTCCCACTTACAGATGAAGTTCCCCATGGACTTCCCAGGAACAGAAGAGCACCAAAGAGCCAGGGGCCCACCATTTCTAACACTAAGAGAGAAAGGGATTGCTTCGAGGGATGCCACTCTGGACTATGCCCCAATTGATATAACTGTGAACCTCGATGCTGGTGGTCCCCGGTGTGGGCTACACAGTCCTTTGCAGTCTGACAGTACCACAGACAGCCCTAAGAGCTCACTGAAAGGGAGCAACCCCCTAAAGTCCAGATCCCTCAAAGTGAACTTTCAGGAAAACAGAGGCAGTGCACCCCAGACCCCACCCAGCACAGCTAGGCCACTGCCAGTAACAACAACTGACTTTTCGCTGACCACCCCACAGCACATCAGTACCATTCTTCTGGAGGAAGCCCTCCCCCAGGGAGACAGACCCTTGCTGGGTGCTGAGGTTTCAGCACACTGTCAGGGACCTTCCAAGGGGCTGTCCCCTCAGTTTCCCAGGCAGAAATTGTTTTCTTTCTCTTCCAGAGAGAGGAGGAGCTTCACTGAAATAGATACTGGTGAAGATGAAGACTTCTTGGAGCTCCAAGGGGCACAGCAAGACAAACAGGTGGACTCCAGCCCCAACTGCTTTGCAGACAAGCCTAGTGATGCCAGAGACCCTCTAAGAGAAGAGGGCTGTGTAGGCTTCTCCTCCCCCCAGAACACAGGCCACAACTGTCGACAAGATATTTGTCATGCTGTGGGTGAAGTCAAAAAGGACAGTAGTCAAGAAGGGTGCAAGATGGAAAACCATTTGTTTGCTCCAGAAATTCATTCCAACCCAGGAGACACAGGTTACTGTCCCACACGTGAAACCAGCATGTGACTACTTAGAAAAGCAATAAAAAAAAAAAAATTTAAAAACTTGTCTCTTAAAAACACGATTAATGCCTGTGAACTAAAACATGGGAAGCCCCCTCCCAAAAAGTGCATAAAATGTTATTTTTGCATGGCATGAACAGTTTAGTTTACATACTGTTTAAATAAAAAGTCAAGACTGCATTTTGTAACAAACAAACAAAAATAACTGAAGAACAGTGAACAAATAAAGAGAGCTCTATTAGGAACCAGTACTCTGCCATGTCTGACATTTTTGATCCTTTCATTTCAAATTGTAGGCAGATTTTCAAGTCTTAACTTTTACGTTACAATGAATTGTAGGATTTGCACATGAAAGGATGAAATGTCACTGCATGCATTCAAAATTAGGAGGAGTAAGGTGCTTTGAGCTTGCAAAATGCATAAGCTTGTAAATAATGGGCCTGGATGCAAAAGTGTCAAGAACACATGGAAGCAAGTTTCTGAAACACAGGTATTTCCTTCATAGCTACTGCCTGGAGGAGCTGTACAGACTTCCTGTTGCAAAATTGCAACCTCTTCTTAAACCATCTTGCATATCTTGCTTTGGGTTATAAAGCTCTTGTAAGATATCTATTTAAAGGAATACAGTATTTTTGTTTATTTGTGATATAATTCATAGAGTACATTTTTCTTTTTTCCTTCTGCTTAGTTGTGACATTTGTGATTTTACTTCTAAATCATGGAAATAGGCAAGATTTAATGACCAGATATCATAATATTTGGAATTAAAGGTAGCAATTTTCAATAAATTATAAAGCATGCCACAGCCTATTATAGAAATGCATTTTTTAAGCTTGAAGATATATAAAAAGTTATATCACACAACAAAACTTTTTAAAAATTGATACTCCACATTTAGAACTTAGTTCTTTTTTAACAAAAAAAAAAAATTGTATTTTGAGACTGGGCCTGGTGGTAGACCCCTGTCATCCCAGGACGTGGGAGGCAGAAGCAGAAGGATGACAAGGTTCCAGGCCAGCCTGGACCACACAGTGAGAGTCTATCTAAGAAAGAAAAAAAAGTAGTATTTTGGACATCTAAAAGTGATCATCTTTTTCTCATATTCAACATACAAGTATAATAAAGATCTAGAACAAGAATACAGATATGCCAAAATGAAAACTCCAGAAAGCAACTTTTTAACAAACTAAAAGCCGAGCCATTTAAATAAGACTGCCACTCACTTCAAAGATAGAGTTGGCTCTAACAGGAGCAACCATGAAGGGAGCCCAAGCCTGGGAATGGGTCATTTCATATTTTTCCATATGGGAAGACACTGTCATTTGTAGAAGGAAGTTGTTCTTTTTTGCAGGATGTGAATTCTGCCCAAGCCACCCATGGCAGTAGCACCCTCAGTAATTTCATCAACTAGAAATGCCCCCTTGGATTTCCAACCCCCATGCCCCAGAAAGTGGTCAGGACTAGCCTTGTTGGAAGCCACCTCCAGCATTTTCTTCTGAGAATAGTAAATCCAGAGGAGTTACGGCACTGGATAGAGGTGGACCTCTTGGTGAAGTCTGTGTGGGAACGCAGGTCACTGGAGTCCACCTTGCATCACAGGAAGCAAGGCTCTGGTTGCAGACCAGAGTAAGACTACCAGATGTAACATCCTGGACAAGCCCCTGCAACCTCTTTTGGTCACAGTTTTGTCCAAATAAAAACCAAGACAAAATTATTCCTAAACTCCTGAAGATTTCAAATTAATGATTCCATGGTCTCCCAGGAAATCCCAGGTTTTGCCTCAGCAAAATGCATTTTGCATCTGTGTGTATACTGTTCAGGGAAATAGTCAGGAAATGCTGAGCCAAATTAAAAAGCAGGGCTTATTGTTTAAAGAAAAGAAAAAGCATTCTTTTATTCTATGTTTAAAAGAACAAAAAACACATAGAAAAAATAGCCCAAATATTTAGAATCTAACTTAAGATTTTAACATTTCTTTATTAACAGACTCTGGTCATTAAATCTCAGATAAGAAAACAAGTTTTGATTTTAGTTGAATTCTAAGCAGTCCTGCTGCTAAAAATATTTTAAAACATTTCTTTTTTCACTGTGCTTAGGATTTCTTAATGGTTTTCATGTTTGTTTAAAAACATAACCTTTAAGAGTTTATTGTCATGAATCATTGATATTTACATTATTCATACTTATTTTAGTGTCCAAAGCTAAACATTGATGAGTTTTTGTAAATCTAGAAAATTTAAATTTTCTATATATAGTTTTTCAAAGTCAAACAGGTATATCTTGCTGTTAGATGAATAGCAAATAAGTTATGAAAATCATTTTCATCACATAGCTTCATAAAGCAGTTATTTTCTAATGTCTCTTATTGTTGAATCTCAACATTTTAAAAAATTCATCTTTTAAATGATAAATGGTAAATGGTAAGTGAACTTATTGCCCTGATGTTGACTAATGTCCCACCTTTCATGTGTCTATTAGGCCTTCTACTGAGAACTCTGCTCCAGAATGCTTAGTATCAGGACCTTTGCCCATTCCAGATATCCTTGACAGTCTTCGTTGGAAGCATTCTCCTTAAAAACTCTTTCCCCTTTAAGGGGGTCTTGTTTGTGTGTTTATTTTTGTTTTATTAAGTTTTAAAGAGGTTTTTTTAAATATTCCATGGAAAGCTTATCCTTCATTCTTCCTATTTCTCTGAGCCAAAAGTCTTCAGCTAGGAAAAAAAGGAAATTTTCCTCTAAAACGTTTTAGACTTTGGTATTTTACAGGAAGACAGTTTGGTAACAAAGGACTGCCAGGATGCGCCTGGGCAGCACTTCCTAAACTTTTTCAATGAATGGTACCTAACTCAAGAGAATGAACATGTATGCCTGGAAAAACCAAGCATAGAGTTCTATTGAAGCCTTATGTTTTACATTAAAAATTCATGTCAATGCTGCATTTTGCTCCATGGTATATATGTTTCAATATTTTTTAAATGACGTTTTATATTACTTACCAACTAGTAAAAGTGATACTCTTGTAACTTCAAATACCTCTTTTGTACCCCCTGGAAGATGCATGCCCAATTTGAGTATCACTGCCTAAATG
This sequence comes from Pedetes capensis, assembly GCA_007922755.1. Lineage (NCBI taxonomy): Eukaryota > Metazoa > Chordata > Mammalia > Rodentia > Pedetidae > Pedetes > Pedetes capensis. The sequence goes on along the minus strand of VMDO01008222.1, from coordinate 65,641 downwards.
GCAGGAACTTAGAGATTGGTGCCCTGTGGGCTCCTGGAAGTTTCTGCTGCTGAGAGAGTTCATTCACTGTTGCCTAGCTCAGTGACTAGGGACAAATATCCATGAGTAAAGACTATTTGAATGACCTCAAAATAACACAGTCCCAGCAATGGCTAATCTGACTCTTCAGGTTTTCTTAACAACCAGTGAAAATTGCCCCAAAATTATTTTGGCCCAAAGATTAAGACCAATCAGAAGAGGATAGTAATGGGTACATTAAGGGCTAGGATGTGGCTCCATGGTAGAGTGCTTGCCTAGCATGCACTAGGCCCTGATTTAGGTTTTAATTCTCAGCACTGCCAAAAAGTAGAGAAGAAGAAGATAAAACTGAGAGAGAAGAAGGAAGGAAAAATGAAGGAAGGAAGAAAGGAAGAAGAAGAAAGAGAAGGAGAGAAGGAAAGAAGGAGGGAGAGAGAAAGGGAAAGAAAGAAAAAGAATTGGGTACATGTACATGTATATGTTTCCAGTAGGTATTCTAAATGGGTCCCTGGAGTTGACTTAATTAGTTTCCAAACATTTTCACTAGAAATTTCTTCACTGTGGCACAACCAGCTGCTTTGAAGCAATCATGTGATCAAGACTTACCCTGATGTGACTAGATGTGGCTGTGGTTGCTGTTGTTGTTGTTAGGTGCCATCAAGTTAGGTCTGATTCATATCAATTCTATGTACAACAGAACAAAACACTCCCCAACACTGTGCCATGCCTGGCACTATGTCGTATTTCTTTGCTATTCATAGAGTTTTCAGTGGCTGATTATTTCCAGAGTGGACTGTCAGGTCCTTCTCTCAAGCCTACAGCACCTGGTATTTCCAGGTGGTCTCCCATCCAAGGACTAACCAGGTCTGACTCTGCTTAGCTTCTGAGATCTGATGGGATAGGATGCCAGGGTGATATGTCTGTAGACTGACTAGATATGATAACAAGGAGAATATGTGCCAAGCATCTATTCCCACTAATGTCTTCTTGTCAACAGTCTCTCCTGCAAACACTGACCAATCAAAGTCAACAATTCAACTATTTTTCCTTGAAATTTGAATAGCAAAAAAAAAAAATCCTTATGTATGTAGTTGTTGATAGATTCTGTTGAATCGGGTCCAACTCACAGCAACCCTATGTACAACAGAACGAAACACTCCTGACACTGTGTCATGCCTGGCACTATATCAGTGCTTCTCTGCGACACATAGGGGTTTCAATGGCTGATTGTTTCAGGAGTGGGCTGCGGGTCCTTCTCCCAAGTCTACAGCACCTGGTATTCCCAGGTAGTTTCCCATACAAGGGCTAACCAGCTTAGTTTCTAAGATCTGACAAGATCAGATGCCTGGGTGGTGTGGCTGTAGACAGCTATGTATGTAAACTACCTTATAATTCCTTCTCTCACAACTCGCCTTTGAAATTATCAATAAAGGGCAAGAGAGGTTTTTTTCTCTGCTAAAATGCATACAAGTCACTGGTAAATAGTGGACCCTGGCCTCAGCCTTGTCATCTGATTTCAAGTCCATCATTCCAATATACCACTAGAAAGTATGTTTAATTGGTTTTCTTTTCTCTATTAGCATCTGGAATTATGCAAATAAAACTGGAGGCATATTTATAGGCATGCAGCTTGTTTAAAGCAGCAGGAAATCATGCCAAATGATAATGACTTGAGATAAGTGGCATGAACCATGTTCAGCATGTTTGCCAATTCAGAATCCCTGCCATAAGATACATATCCCTTGGCTAAAGAGAAGAATTTGCTGTCTGTGATATAATATGCCATATACATTAAGCAGAGGACTGAGGGAAGCCACCTGATCTTCTGAAACAAAAGGAAATAGAAGTTTAGAAATGCTTTTAATATGAGCTCAAAAATACTGTCTAATTGATCATCATTTCATTCACTGTTCATTCAGTACTAGTTGAGCATCTCGATTTTCAGTACCAGGCACTGTAACTTGGGTTTGAATGTCTTTATATTCAATACCTAACAGTATAACTTAGTGGAAGAGCTTAGCTCTCAGTATTATAGCAGTTGCTTCATGGTCTCCTAATACCAAGCTGAGGATGACCTGGGTTACTGAAAACTATCATATTTGAGGATGGAAAAATTGCTCACTGACCAAGCCAGGGAAGTATGCATAGGAACAAATGATATTATTTTCCAAACAACTGTTTTCCTAAGAAGTAGATGAATGGTATAAAACCTGATGTCTGATTACTTTTGAATCATACATTAGTTTTCATGTTTGAAATAATAAATTGTTCTTCTGATTGAGTCAGGTTATGGGTTGTCTTTTCTTATTATTTGATAAATTAAAATGATTTTTCAGGACTAAGGATGTGGCTCAGTGACAGAGTGCTTGCCTACAAATGCACGAGGCCCTGGTTTTGATCCTCAGCAATAATAATAATAATAATAATAATAATAATAATAATAATAATAATTCAATTATAGTGCTTCTCAAAATAGCTAATTATGGTCTATCACAAATAACTAAAGTAAAATTTAATACTTGTGAAAAAGTCTGTAAAAATTTTACATTTTAATAGTGTGTTTGATGATTATGTGGTTTAAAATGAAACATTATAGTGCTTTTTCTTAATTACTGATTTATAGGCAACATTTTAGGGATGCATCATTATTCTCTGCCTAGTCCTCTAAATTTCTAGTAGTTAAAATTCAGTATTCAAAAATCACTTAGTTTAACTCAAGGGAGTTATTCACCACATCCTTAGATGTTTAAAATATGTATTGAATATTTTGCCACCCCAATGTCTTCCTCCAGATAAAACTAAAAAGGAAAGAAAAGGAAACATGAAGGAAAACAAAAGGAAACTAGAAAATCTAAATAGAAATGAAAACAGTTAAAGGCTAATCTCTGCTAAGAAAGAGGAAAGGTCTCAACCCCAAAATCTTGGTGAATATCCCATGTTATTTTTCAATTTAACACTTGTGATATATTGCTATCCTTTAGTGGTTTCAATAACCATTTCTTCTGCTCACTTTTTTAAAACAAGCTGACTTAATTCCATGCATCTGTATTTACCACTGCAATTAATACATAATCTCTTCCTTACTTGGTCTAAAAATGTTTACAATACATACACATATATATGAAAGTGTAAAATAATTGGTCATCTCAAGGCCACCAGAAGATATAAGAAAAAAAGAAAGACTAAGAACAATGTAAGTGAATTAGTGTGTTTTTAAACAGAGAATTTTGTGTTAGGAGTAGGTATATAATTATATAAAATTTAGATAAATACTTTCTATTTATCTGAAAATTAGAATTGAAGCCATAGTTTCAAGCTTTACTTTCTCTCTTGAAGAAATTATTTCTTATCATGCAACAGATATTTCCAGATTGCTGTTGATAAATGACACAAATTTACTGAGAATCTATTATGTGCCCGATCATTTACTGAGTATCTACTGTATACCAGAAATTACCTGAGGAATAATTCATTCTCTCAAGTTTACAGTCCAGTGGAGGTTTCATATTTAAGAGATTCTATTCTCAAGAGAAATCCAGTTCCACAGAGTGAGCTAGAAATGGTATGAGAGTATGTTTGAGTTTGTTGTCTGAGAATTTCTGAAACCCTCTATTTCCCTTCAAACTCAAGTTGCTTATTTTCATTCCTTAATCTAGAATCTGAATTTCCAGATTCAGGCTTAAAATTACAGTAGCAGTCTGAAGTTTAGTGACAGTGTTTTTCAATAAAGACTTTTCCCACTTGGGAAAAAATAATATTCTAGCCAAAAATTATGTTTAAAGTTATTTATTTTTTGGGACAGGGTCTTGCTGTGTTGTCCAATGCTGGCCTCAAAATCACAGTCCTCCTGCCTCAGCCTCCTGTAAAATAATCATTTTTAACTATTCTGTTTTATTTTTTTAAATCCTAGCTTGTGTACTGTGTTTGAAGCCATCACAACCAGCTGATTTGATAAAAGCTGAATGTTATTCAGAGCCATGTAGTTTATCATCCATCCACCGAAGATTATGCTGGCAAACGATATGGCTGAATACTTTTTTTCTTTTAGCTATTTTTGCTGCATTTCAACCTGAAACTGATTTGTGGTGGCATAACAAATAGTAAAAACAGACTTTCAGGATGAAGACTCAGGGAAACAAAATAGTGGCAAGAGAGCAAAAGCACAGATTTGGGAGAATGTCATGAGCCCCACGCCACCCTGCCTGCTATCCTCCACATTGAGTGACCTTGAGTGGTCAGCCTAAGAGAAGGAGGAATTCTATTTGCCAAGAAAGGATGTGGTAAGCAGGACCTGAAAGTTTTCTACCATTTTTCTACCACCAATTACCCATGCATATGGCTAAAAAAATCCCTACATTCAAGCTGTTTTTGGTGATTGCTTCTTAGTTTTATTTTTCTTATTCCCAAGTATCCAATCAAACTGTTGCTACCCGCTACACTACACTTTCAGAATGTTCCTTCCCATCACTTCTATATCACAATGAAATCACAAGTTTAACTAACTTTTGAGTAGTACCCTAGTCTGAGCTCTGGATACACCCATACATGTTACTTTGACCTTTTTTCCATTCGTGGGAAACAAGATAAGAATTCAACATGGTTGGTTTTTAGAAGAATTGTTGACCTATGAAGACAAAGCTATGGGTTGGTTCCCTCAGAAGCCCACAGTTTCTATTCTACTTGAAGATTACAAGTAGAGCTGCAAATATCCCAGAATTGACCCTGATGGAAAAACAAGTGTTTTCTATACATCCCACAGACATCGAAAGGTGCTTGCCAGAAATTCTATTATGGCCAGAGTTCACACCCATCTTTAAAGCAAGGTGCTTCTAACATTCTTATTTGCAGCATATGGGGTAGGCTATGTTTTAACCATAAAATTATATTCAAATCATAATGTTTAATTGAAACCAGGAGGATTTTTGTAAGGAAAAGAAAAACAAAAAGAGCAATAAGTACAAATATTACCCAAATCACTAATTTAACAAAAATGCTGTCACTACAATTATTTAACATAAATGTGTATGCTATGAAAATTTCCATAAAAATTTATCAAAAAAAATCTCAATTTAGTTCAGAATCAAAGAAAGAAAAACAAAAATCTGCAACCTTAACAAAACACTAAGTTTGTGACACAATGGCTAAGTTCTAAACTTATGCAATTTTAAAGAGATATGATATTAAACCATAAAACATTCACAAGCAAATGTACAAAAAAAGGTTTATAAGCAAATATGAGGTACCATTAGCACACTGAAGCATTTTTAATAACCTTTAATTTAAGTACATAATGGCTATGTATGCTCTTAGCACTTTGCTTTCCATCAAAATCTTGTTTTATATTGTTGCTTATATGTTTCCTTGGTTATTGTATTTTGTTTGAAAAGTGATGATACGTGGAGAAAAGTGTTTAAAGGGGAAAAATCTTGGGTAGCTTATTAAGATTACCTATGGCACCTTGGGGCTGGGATTTAGCTCAGTTGGTAGAGCACTGCGTTGCAGTCTCTGAGGTCCCGAGTTCAATTCCCAGCACTGCAAAAATGGGAGAAAGGCCTGGCAATCCACTCCCAAGGCAATCCCAAAACAGTCAGTCATTGAAAACCCTGAGGGTCACTATGAGTCGGATACTGACTCGACGGCACCTAACAACAATGGCACCTTGGAGCTGGGGTTTAGCTCAGTTGATAGAGTGCCGCTCCACACCCTCTGAAGCCCTGGGTTTGATCCCCAGCACCACAACAATGGAAGAAGGACCTAATAGCCCACTTTCCCTCCCCTCAAAAAATTCCAAATCAATCAGCCATTGAAACCCTATGACTAGCAGAGAAGCACTGATGTAGTGCCAGGCATGGTACAGTGTTGAGCAGTGTTCCATCCTGTTGTACATAGGATTGCTATGAGTTGGAACTGACTCAATGGCACCCAACAAGAACAACAACAACATGGCACCTTGGGTTTTACATTGTCCTTCTCACTCCCTTCTACCTTCTTGTCAAGTTTCATCATCTTGGTTTGAAAAGACATTCTTAGCCAGGTGCCATGTCTCAGGCCTGTAATCCCAGCAACTTGGGAGGCAGAGGGGGGAAGATCATGAGCTCGAGGCCAGAGGCAGCCTGAGCAGTTTAGTACAACCTGGTCTCAAAATTTTAAAAATTGATTTTTATTACATATTAGTTAAAATTTCTACTTTGTTCCTTTCTTCTCTTCTTTAGTTTATATGGTTCTGCAAAATAGATAAATTGAAGAATGTATTAGCAAAAATGATGTAATAGTTCTATAATGGATATAGCAAAAGTCTTACTACTCTGTATCCCACTAATATTTATAAATAAAGGTAAAAATATTAAAACAAAATAAAAAATTTTAAAGAGGGATACTCTTTAAAGATGGTGAAGCTCAATGATAAAACACTTGCCTGGCATGCATGAGGCCATGGGTTCAACTCCCCAGTAAGGAAGGAAGGAAGGAAGGAAAGAAGGAAGGAAAAGGAAAGGAAAGGAAGGAATAAAAGAAATAAAAAAAGAAAAGAGGAAAGAAAGGATAGAGGGAAGCAAGGAGATTCTGTGATCACATCTCAGATCCTTCTCACTCACATTTTCCATTTCTTTCTTGTCTTCAGTACACACCAACACTCCCTCCCTGGGGCCTGCCTGCTTAAAGTACATCAAGTACCAAGTAAAAATTAGTACCAAATGGGCCATTAGCAATAGCGACTTGAAGCCTAAAGCCAAAAGGAGGATGCCCAGGAGGTCAGAAAACTTAGAGACCTAAGGAAAACTGTATCAATACAATATAACATGATTTGACCAAGGAAATATTGAAATATGTCCCCCATGATTAACAAAAATATTCAGTTTTGTTTGTTTATGATGGTGATAGAGATAGACCACAAGGCTACACACATGCTAAGTATGTGCTCTACTACTGAGCTATACCACCAGCCCCAAAATAATATTTTGTAAGCCTCTTCTAACTTCTTGAACTCCAAAGATAAGTAGCTGGGTTGATGAGAAAAATGGTGCCTAATTCACTAATTTCTTAGAAGGCATCATCCTAAATGCAAGTTTCTGCTAACTGTGTGTGTATAATCATTGAGCATATCTGTTTTCAGAGCAATATACCAAAAGGAAAATATCAATATTACCCTTTTCATTTCCAATGATAAGAGACATTTCAATCAGGGAAAACTAATATTATTCTGGTAAGTTTGTTATATGGTTCTGGGCCAAAAGTGTAACAGCTATTTAAATAAAATTTTAGCAAAAGATATTAAGGGTGGAGATAAAGCCATATTGAAAAGTCATACTTTGCTATACATCTAATTACAAATAATGCATGTTTGGATTAGGATTTTTTAAAATTCCTGTATGTGAAAGTATCTTCAGGTAACCATGTGAAATTAATATTACTCATTTTATTATAAATATAAGGGGTTTTTTAAGTCTCATAATTTAAATGAGATGGTATATAGGAAAGCACCTAGCACAATGCCTGACAAATAATGGGTATATTTCTTGTTCATATTTTTTATTTATTAAAAAATAAGAAAATATTCCAAAAGAAATAATTCAACTTACATTTGTGTTCTAAAAACTTCTGTAGCTTCCTAAACAGAGAAAAAATTTAATGTGTGTGTGAGTATAACCTACTGTTATGTAAAATAGAGGGCATTTTATTTGCTAAATTATACACGTATATGTCTACCCTATGTGGCTTGAAAGAGAGCTTAACATTATTTTGACAAATAATATGCAATGAAACTAAGTAGTGCATATTTTACCTAATTGCCTTAAATTTTCAATGTTTAATAGACTGATAACCAATTTCTTCTAGAGGAAAATAGTCAATTACTAAGACTTCAGATATACTATCTATTTGAAGTCTTTTACATCCTCCTATTACCACAAATTTAAATGCACTTCATCAGTATGAGAGTATTCAATATACTATTTCACTTTCCTGCTTTAAATATTTATAAGCCTATGGATACATGTCATGAAGTAATTCATAACCAATTTGATTCCAGGTTTATCATAATTGATTATTTGCCAAGATAAACTGTAATATGAGAATTAAAAGCTTTTGGTGTTAAACAAATTTTCTTCATTAAATTTTGTTTAGCAAATCTAAAGTATAAGTTGTTGTCAGTATAGATTTCATTAGAGACTTTTTACTTTATTTCAGTGTTAATCGTACTGATCAAGAAAGGTAATAGGGAGGCTAATTTTTAATTTTAATTTACTTAAAATGTCAGGTTGTGAGGTTTAGCTAGAGCCCTTCTGTCCTTTGGAAGCTCTGGAGCTGGTTAATGACCATGCAGCACACTATACAGCCCTTACACAGGCTGAACACAGCGACTCCAGCCAAGCCGGGGTGGCCACTGTGGAGCCAGGGGGATGCAGTGAACTCTGCTACTAAAGGCAAGCTGATTTGGAAATTCTTCCCTTGAATCTATACAGGAATTCCCAAGATACATTAAAATTTCACCTCCAGAGGATCTAGTAGCCATCATTGATTGGTAAACTGAAAATAATACTTTAATGAGGTTTTTTGTTTGATTGGTTTTGGGGTTGTTTGGTTTATTGAGGTTTTTGTTGTTTGGGGAGATTCTCTGGTGGAGTTGCCTAATAGTTTCATGAAAACTTTGGTAGAACACATTACTTAGTTTGGATTTTCAATTTATTATGATGCTTAAAAAAATCCATGTTCTAAATCATGATTGCATGACAGTTTAGATCTTGTTACTATTTAGTTATAGCTTAATGAATACTGTATTCCTCTGTTTTCTAAAAAAAAATAAAGATCCTAGTTTATTAAATAGTATTCTGATAAAGAATTATGCTGCCCAACCATCTCACTAAGTGTATTTATACCTGTCTTTATGTGGCTTATATAAAAACTCAATGTTGACTGTCCTGTCTGCTGCATTTAAAAGCTGCCATTGTGATTCTCTAATCTTACTATGCCGATACCTCAGTAATGGTGTCATGTACATAGGCCATGGTACAAAAATGACTGTAAACTGCTTACTCGACATCTAGTTCAAAAAGGTCTGGGGCAGTACAACAACACTGTTAGTTAAAATGGCTCACTGTGCAAATCATTTGAACCTGTGCATTCTTCACCATAAATACTGACATAGTATTTTTTAACTGTATTTTCAGGCTTGTAATAAAAACCTGTGTCATATCTAAATAATCAAACTATGTCAAGTAATTCAGTTTAAGTGTTGACTACTAACAAACTAAATAGAAATTCCTACTGATTTTCCCATATAATGGCTTAAATTATCCTCTGTTGCCAATGTAGGCCTGCCTATGATAGATTCTTTCACCACTATTATGCATAAAATAAAGGGAGGATACCGTGGTGAATTTTTACCTGTCTGACATTAGCTCTTTTCACTAGTCAAAGGATATGCATTCCTCAAAACTGACCTATCTGCTGAGATCCAGTATTCAAAAGTATATGTAGTATTTATTATTGTTGTCCAAAAGTTAAAGTTGGGGGTTAAGGGTGCAAGTCAGTGGTAGACTACTTGCCTAGCATGTGCAAGGCCATAGGTTCCATCCTCAGCACTGAAAAAAAAAAAAAGTTAAGGCTGGTTATCCACAAAATTAATGTATATAGATTTTCAAGGGCCAATATTTGGGAAAGGAGAGAAGGGAGAGAAAAAGAAGGAAAGAAGGAAAGAAAGAAAGAAAGAAAAGGAGAAGGAGGAAAAAGAAAAACAAAAACTAAAAGCTAATAAAGAAAGAAAAATCTATTAAATAGAGAAGCTAAAGTTTATAGTGTATTGCTTTGAAAGTTCATTGGTTTTGAGGAGGGGTGTGTGTGTGTGTGTGTGTGTGTGTGTGTGTGTGTGTGTGTGTGTACGTGGGCATGCATGTGTTTAGGATCAGGAGGAGGAGCCTGAATTATCTACTGGTTTTTTTGTTTTGTTTTGTTTTGGGATTTTTGGTAGTTGTTTTTGTTTTGTTTTGTTTTGTTTTTGTTTTTTGGTCTACTAGACTCATATTTTTAAAAATTTGCCTAACTTCCAAAACTCATTAATTCAATATTTAATGCTAGAATCATAAGCTTATTATTAAACTCAGGACAACTCTGTGAGGATTCACAAAGTAATTTTCTGAAAACTTATGGTAAAAGTATTCAGTACTATGAGTAATTAATGCACACAGAAAGCCTTGTTGGAGATAATCCTGGGTGATCTCTCTATATAATGCATTAATATACAACCTGTTCTTTTTTCTCAAGTTTTACAGATTTTGTTTCCATTAAGTACCTAGCATTTCCCCAATTAAAAGTACTCAAAACTATTTTTAAAATCTAGGGAGTAAAGCATCAAAAATTAAACATTAAACAAATAGTCCTTAAAATTGCTATATACATATATTAAATAAAACAATGTCATATTTCTAAGTTATATGTGGTATTAGGTTTGTAGATACAGCCTCATAAAGTATCATTCACTTTTATTATCTTCAATGTTTTGTTTAGAGGGTTTTCATACTATAGTCTATGAATGCTCTGAATGCTGCAGGGGTAAAGAAGCACAATCACATTCTGGGTTTTGTTAAGATTTCTCAGTTGAGTTATCCTGTCCTGTCTACACACACAATAGCATTAGCCTTTCATCCTATACCATGTTGACTTTTAATACAGATTCTCAACGGAAGCTAAAGCATATGCATAAGTGGTTAAGTCTTGTCTAGTCTCATTCATCAGCCTCCACATGCTTTACTTCATTATATTTGAAAACAAAATGTGTTGATTTTGGTTTTGTAAAGGGGATATGATCCAGCATACTTGTGTTTGTTCAGCTGTCCATCCTGCACCACTAATACAATGCCTTTCTCTCCCATTTAATGGTGTTTGTATCAGTGTGCCCATATCTGCTGCATTTTGACTCCATAAAAAGAAAACATGATTTCATATTAATACTTTTGCCTATCAAGTCAATATTTCTGCACCAATCAGCATACTTATATGCATGTACTAGTCTGTACAATTGTTTGACATCAAAATACTTGTTTACTTTGTGTCAAAATGTCTATAAAACTGCTGGCATTGTTCTCCATTTCAGTCTGGTAGAATAAGTGAGATAGAAAATAAATGTGTAAATGAATCATCTGTGTCATTTCAGTTCTCTGCATGAAGCCACTTTAACATTAAGCATGGCACACACACACCGCCACCCAACAGCCCATGGTTTCTTGACACCTCATTACTGATTCTTTATGCAGGTGGCTTTTGGAAGAAGTGTAGGAGAAAACTGCCAAGATTGGGTGAGGGGGAGATGAAAGTTGGATTTGTTACCATTCAAAGAGAAGGAAGGCTGTACTCTCCTTTTCAAAGGAATCATTTTAGACAGCTGACATTTGCTTTATATTTTTTTAAAAACGTAATGCAAACACCTTGCTCTAACTCTGGGGTGAGATAATCAAAGAGCTTTAAGAGAGCCTCCCACTGCCATTCCTGCAGCCAATTCAGGACAGTCTTTGTGGGCAAATCTAGCCTCAAGTCCTGACCCCAGCACTAATTTGATAGGTGTGTGACCTGTGCAACTGCACAGGAATGTAAAACCTTACAGCAATCTGCACTGACTTGAATGCCCTGCTGTTGCACCTTGAAGTTCTTAGTAGTTTTGGAAGAGGTGGGTCGGTATTTTCATTTGGTGTTCAGCCACATATATTATATAGCCAGTCCAGCTTGACTAGAGAAGTAAATGATAAGTTCACCCATGATGCAGACTTTCCAAGGCAAGAAGTTAACAGGTAATGAGAAAAAAAAGACTTATTTTTTTAACAAATCATTATATAACACCTATCATGTGCCAAGTCCTATATATATATTTTTGCTCATTTGAGCTTCATAATGCTAGTAATGCTGTCATCCCTATTTTAGAAAAGAGGACTCCAAGGCACAGAGAAGTTACGTAGCTTACTTAAGGTACACAGCTAGTAAAGCCAGCATTTGAACCCAAGCATCTGGGCTATAGAATCTGGGCACCTGACCATTAAGGCCATGCTGGCTCTTGCTTTGCTATTCTACCTTTCCATCAAAGAAAAGTACCTCATTTTGCCGGTTAGTAGAGCACTGGGGACATGCATTTTTTTTTCTGCTACTGGGGGTTGAACCCAGGGCCTCGTGCTTGCATGCTTTGCAAGTGCTGTACCACTGAGCTGCACTCCCAGCCCATTTTTTTATACTTTTTGAGACAGGGTCTCACTAAATTACACAGACTGACTCTAGTCTCAAACTTGGAATCCTCCTGCCTCCACCTTCTGAACCACTGGGATTACAGGCGTACACCACCACACCCAGCTGCATTATAAGTCTTTGCCCTAATGACCATTGCTTAATAGTCTAAAAGTTTTCAAAGATGATATCTTCTGGGAAAGTGAACTCTCCACAGCAAAATTTCCCTGTGTTTGTTGCCAAAGACATTTTCACATGTTAAATTAATAGAAGGTGGCTATAAACCTGAAGTAAAACATCACCAATGAATTTATGCCCCAACACAAATGTGAGTGCAGAGGGCCTGGCCCCTGTGTGCATACTCTTGCCCTAGGCTCAGAGGGGAGGAGAGTGAGAGAGAGAGAGGCCTGGCCTTGGGCCTGATGACCCTTCCTCCACCGCCCCCTCTGTCTTCCTACTCAGATACCACCATACATCTTCCTAAAATGAGAAGGGCCAGGATGCACAAACAAATGACACTACAATTGTTATCTGATTGAAAAGAGGAAGATACACATAGAAGATGCTTCCTTATGGACATAAGAGGTTGGGGCTGGTGATGTAGAGTAATTTGGCCATGGATTCTGAGAATTAGATAAGCAGGGTGCTCACTCATTCAGTCTGCCAGCGCCCTTCTCCTCTGGACTAATGCTTAAGGTCCAAAGCCACAGATGAGGAAAGACAATCCCCCAGTGTACCCACACACTTCAGGTTTGACAGCACCACCTAGGAGCAGCTGATCTCCTCACAAGATTGATAGGACTCTCCAATCATCGGAGGGAGTTGGCAGTCCCCCTGGGAAGGGTAATCTGTTCACAAAAGGCAATATAAATCTCCCAAGGAAACTTCTCTATTCTATCCACCACACTCATCTCCTGAGTCCTCCTTTTTTGAAAATTCAGGAAAAACACATGAGGAGATAACATAAATGGGAGAAGTCATCCATTCCTAGAATTCTATCTAACCCACGAAAAATGAAACAAAGACACATCTTCCCTCCTGTAGACCTGGCTGAACGCAAAATTTTCATCCCAAGGATATCCCTTCTCTTTGTTCCATTCCACCCAATTCATCCTCTCCCCTCAGTGTTAGGAAATAAACCCAACAGCACATGATTTAGGCAACAAAAAAAGTGGAGGTGGGTGGGGGAATAATAGCATGGCATCTACTCTAAGAGAGCTAAAAAAAAAGCTTCTGTTTTCCTCCCTTCTCCACCTTCTCCCATATTCAACCTCTTGTAAACAGATGGGTTTAACAGTGTAACTCAGATGGCTGCAGAATAGCAGAGACTACTGGAGCCAAAACTTAGCAAATTCCTTCTTTCATCACCAGGGGTTTCCTTTTCTCAGCCCCTATGGCTTCACTATGGCCTTAGGATTGTCTTCTAATAGCTAAAGATTATCAACTCCTGCAGCCAACACTTGAGAGCTCAACCAGGAAAGTGGTCAATGATCCTGATCATGACAAAATATTGCCTGGAAGTCTCTGATTGGCTGAAACCTCATGAAACCACCCATGACTTTGAACTTTGTTATTACTCATATTAGAAGCCAGTACAATGCCAGGAAGCATCAGGATGAAGCATGAAATATCAGAACGCATCGTAACGCTCAAGGTCGTTACAAGACATAGGGCTTACTCTATGCTACTCTATAAACACAAATAGCCTGGAGGAACTTGAAGCACCTTCAGAGGAGACTGCCAGAGACCTCTCTGGCCAAATAAAGGAGAATGGGTAAGGCAAAAAAGAAAAGGCTGATCTGATAAACAGCAATGTGTTCAAGGACAATTTTTAATTATGCCAACATACTGGAAGACAGGAATAATATTTACATAATAATGTACAAATATTTTGTTAAGGATTTTTAAAAAAATAACCAACATTCAATTTCTCAGTACATAGTGAATCTCTCTGTGCTGGGCATTATGTTAAGCACTAGGAACCCAAGACTAGTTAAGATGGAGTACTGGCCCTCAAAGAGTTTGCAGTTAACATTACAGGATTGGCAGAAGTTGACAGGTGCTTCCTTGTCCCCTGCTCTCCCTTACGTCAACCACCAATCCTGGATTCCTTTTTGCTGACCAGAGATGCAGCCTCAGGATTGTTGTTGTTGTTTGGTGACGTCAACCCAAATCAATCATTACCAGGCAGTCAGCACTACCAATCCCAAGAGTACTCACTGTTTCTTTATCACCAGATAGACAAAGAACCTGATGATATTTCCCTGTATAATAATGATCTTGGTAATTATGTTTATGGCAACTGATGTACTTTGGCAGCCCATTATATGCCAGACACTGTTCTGAGAGCTTTATAGGCACTACTACCCCTTTCAAACCTGTGTCTCTAAAGTGGTTAGTTAACACAACTCTTTTGTGGTCATCAATGAAGACTCATTTAAAGGAAATGGAAATAAACCTCAGTATGAGGAAATTAAATGTCCTTCAGACAAATTTTCCACATGCGATGGATGTTTCACATTAGGGATAATGAGAGAGCTGGTGAGATCTTCTTCCCAGGATGTCTTCAGAATTAGGATAGATTCTAACCCAGCTGTAATGAGTAGCACAAACCTGTCTGGATGAAGAAGGACAAGCCAGATGACCTTTCTGTGTCCTTTTCATTTCCGAGATTCTATAATTTGTGATGCTCCAGAATCAAATTTATTTTTTTGCTAAAGTCTGTGGTAAATTGTCTTCATTAAATTGTCTCCACATCCACTTAGCACAGATGACAAATTAGCCATGGAGGGAGGCAAGCAATTTGTAAAAACATATTTTTAAATGTCTAATAATCACATATCTACTGAAGGGCAAATTTTGTTTAGAGAATCACTCTCAAAGTATCCCAAAGCAAATGCTAGACATGATGGAAAGGTTAAATCCTAGGAACTCAAGCAAACAAATCACTGTAACTTGTATGGGTAAATTAATTTGTGCTGAAATGTCTTGTGTTAGAGAGGGTGTACCTTCATGAGCATTTATTACCTGTAGACACAAACTGATTCCAAAATACCAAGGATTTAAAAAGAAATAAAAACAATAGTAACATCAAACAGCATTTTTTATTTTAAGAGTTCAATTTTTTTTCTAAGCAGAATTCAAAAAAAACCCATTATGTATATTGCATCAGGTTTTAACAAGAAATTGTCCTATAATACTACAAAGTCATTTCTCAAAGAAGCCAGAGCTTTAAAATAAAATCCCATTCTATTTCTCAGGCTTTAGATAATGGCACCCTAACATTTATATGCCATTACATAGGACCATCTGGCTTTATCTATTCTTAAATCTTTGTCTATCAAGTGAAGTAAAACCTATTAAGCTCTTGGTCCCTACTGCAGCCATTGTTGTTGTAGGTGCCATCGAGTCGGTATCCGACTCATAGCGACCCTACTGCAGCCATTACAGAGTAAAAATATATCTTCCCAAATAAACTAGAATTCCAATTTCCAGTGACTAATTTAGAGAAAGGACAAACAACAACCTAGCAACAGTGGAAGAAATAAATAGGGCATAAAAAAGGGGGAAACTAGAAAAGCAATTTACAAATTATCCAGATCATTTTTTTGGTACTGGGAGGCTGAACCCAGGGCTTCACACATTGCTAGTGCTCTACCACTGAGCAGCACCTCCAGTCCCTTGTTTATTTTTTATCTTGAGACAGGGTCTGTCTAAGCTACACAGGCTGCCTCTGGCCTCATACCTGCAAGACTCCTGTCTCTACCTCCCGAATTACTGGGATTACAGATATGCACCATCGCACTCAGCTCCAGATCATTGTAAAAGCAGAAAATGAAGTAGGAGAAAATATATGAAGAGTTCTGTCTTTTAAATGATCAATTTTAAGTGTTTTTGCTTCCTTTTGAAAAAAAAAATCCCAAGAAAAGAGAAATCCTAGCATAGTATGTGTCCCTAGCATTGCATCCCTTCAGAACCTTCACTCAGATCCCAGCATCAGATGCTGACGCCATCCAATGGATGTTTCCACTTCCAGAGTATCAGCCTTCCCATGGCCCTGTGGATGGTGTCACATCACTCACTGGGCACAGTGCCAAGGGAGGGACACAGAACCTGGAGTGTCCAGGAAGAGCCTCATCCAAGGCAGTGCCAGGCCCCCTCACCAGACAAACGGAGTCACTATCAAGGGCACAAGCGTCAGTCGTCACTCAATTCCTGATCACCCTAGCCACACTGTTCTCTACTACATCTCTCCATTTCATTTCTTCATATCTTATGTACCCTGAACTGTGCTTATTCACTTGCTTATTTACTTGTTTATTGTCCCCCACTCTCCCAATCCTGCCTCAATCAGAATAAGCACTTCATGCAGGCAGAAACTAGTTTGTCTGCCTGTTCAACCCCATCATTTCAGCCCGTGGATGGGGCTCAATACATATATATTAAAAGAAAAAGTGAGCAAATAAAGATGGAAAAAAGAAAAATAAAATCTGTTATCCCAGAAAGATGAGAGCAGGAGTAACATGAGGAAGACTGGGTGAATGGTTTAGAACCAAGACTACTAAAGTAAGTGGGAACAAGGACATTCCTTCTTAGGCAGCCCTGAGCAGGGTGATATCTTAAATGAGTCACTGCATCTGGGGCCCTTACATTATGAAAGATCTTATGGGAAAATCAGAGGAGAAATAGAAGCAACATCTGCTGTCAAGAAGCCTAGTAGAAAGCCATCCTGTAAATTATCAGGTATCAAAGGATGTAAAGTCAAATAAATGCTGGGGCAGAGGAGAAAGCAGAATGCAGTAGCACTGAGGGGGATGCAGAAATTGGGTGTGGTGACCTCAGATGGTATCACAAAGGAAGCAACATACATGCTGAAGGGTTTCTGAGAAAGCAAGAAAGGAAAAGAAGTCACCCAACATGAAAAGCACCATGCTTAAAAACATAAAAGTGCCTGGTGTGTTCCAATAACAGCAAATACTTCATGGTCTGCATGAGGTATACAGCAGCTTGGGTCTTGCGTTAATCAGTTTTCCAACACTGTGACAAAATACCCAAGGAAAACAACACAAAAGAAAAGATTTGCCTTGGCTCACAGTTTCAGAGGGTTCAGTCCATGGTTGCTTGGCCCGATCACTTTGGGACCATAGCAAAGCAAAACATTGCGGCAGGAAATGTGGGATAGAGCAAAGCTCCTCACCTTGTGACGGCAGGGAGTGAGGGATGGGAATATGGGGAGATATCCCCTTCCGGAAACCACCCCCAATGACCTACTCCCTCCAACTAGGCTCCACCTCCTAAAGTTTTCCCTACCCCCCAACAGCCCATTAAGCTGTGAATCTGTCAATGGATTCATTAACTGATGGAGGTCAAAGGATTCATGGTCCAATGGCCTCCCAAAGGACCCACCTCTGAACACTGCTGCACTGGGAACCAAGCCTGCATCACAAGAGCTTCTGGGGGACATTCAGATCCAAACCACCACAGGGCCATAGGTCATAGGACCTTGAAAATGATGCTAAGGAATTTCACCTTTACTCAACAAAGGTGAGAATTCCTTGAAAAAGGGAGTGGCAGGACCAGACAAGAAGTGAATAAGGCATTTGCACAAATAAAGGAGAAACTTGGGGAAAAGTTTCTGAGCACTTGCTAAGTGGTAAAAAATACGCTGGGAACTTTTATGTGCCTGATCTTATGTAATCTTTACAACACCCATATGAGTGAGGACAATACTCTTGCTATTCATTTGACAGTTTGGAAATTAGGCTTAGAAACTGAGTTTTGGAAGTAGCGATACTATTGTCATAATTTAGATAAGAAATGATGAGACATTGGACAAAGACATAATAAGAGCCAGAAAAATGAAAAGAATGAATAATATTTTAGAAAATTGCATTTTATATGCATTGTGCTCTATTTCCATTGGAACACTTTATATCACAAGCAATCAAGATATCAGTCTCCCCCCAAAAAATCATGCTCACTTAAATAATAAAGGGAATTTATTGGCTCAGGAATTGAACTCCAGTGATAACTTCAAGTGTGGTCTGTTCAGAGACTCAAGCTATGACAGCAAGGACCTACCTGTACTCCATCCCATTGCTCTGCCTACTATAGGGTCAGCCTCATCTGTAGTCACTTCATAGTGAAACTGGCAGCTCAAAGCTATTCCCTCATCACTAAATATAGCTGCCTTGGTTTCAGGATTCATATTTTCATATAACTTTCTGGCTCATTGTAAGAAAGATAATGAAGAAAACAAAACTAATTGCAAAGGAGAATATTTTTCAGAATGCAAAAAGAAATGACAAGAAACTATAAATGTTAAAACTGACAAATCTCAGAACATGAAATTAGCATGATCTTTATTAGTATTTTTATTATTGTTATCATTATCATCATCATTACTATTATTATTTAACTGATCAACAACTCTAGAATCTCTTTGTTCAACAAGTTTGGCTGCATTCTCTTTGAACACTTCTTCATGTGATTTTATAATGGTTTCTATGGAGAGTTACTGTTGTTAGGTGCCGTCAAGTTGGTATCTGACTCACAGCGACCCTCACAGGGTTTTCAATGGCTGACGGTTTCGGGATTGCCTTGGGAGTGGATTGCCAGGCCCTTCTCCCATTTCTGTGGTGCTGGGAATTGAACTCGGGACCTCAGAGACTGCAGGGCAGCGCTCTACCAACTGAGCTAAATCCCAGCCCTCTATGGCGAGTAGAGAAATTAATTCAGCCTTTCCTCTATTGTACCTGATCATCTCTTTTGTTTTTATTATTTCTGGTTCATAAAGTATTTTTTCTACTATCTTACAACATTGTTTTTTTCTCAGTACTGGAAGGTTGAACCCAGGCTCTTGCACATGCTAGGCAAGTGCTCCACCACTGAACCCCATCCCCAGCCTCCCTCATTTTCAGCCTCCCTCATTTTTTTAAATTATTTTTTATCTTGAGACAGAGTCTAAGTTATGCAAGCTGCCTCTGGCCTCAAACTTGTGATCCTCCCGCCTCAACCTCCTGAGTCACTGGGATTACATGTGTGTGACATGGCATATGGCTTACAACTCATTTTTGATAAGACTACTTCTACAATTTCCTCCCCGGCTTCCTATGCATCAGAAAGCTTATTCCTTTGACTTTGCTAGTCCTGGTGTCCACAGGCCAGTACTGAAGTAGCTGGTGCTGGTCTGCCCCATCTTTGGTTCCCCTACACACATGTAAGCAGGGAGCAGAGCAGCCTCTTATTCAGCAACTTCTCTTGGGGAGTCAAAGTCAGATTCTGGATGCTCAATGAGGCCAGTCAGGACCTGAGTGAATGTGGTGCTTTGCTAGCCCCAGGCTACCACCAAGACTGTGGTAATATTGTTACATATCCCCAAAATTCTTGTTGTTGTTGTTGTTGTTGTTGTTGTTGTTAGGTGCCGTCAAGTCGTGACCGACTCAAAGCAACCCTCATAGGGTTTTCAATGGCTGATTGCTTCGGGATTGCCCCAGGAGTGGATTGCCACGTCCTTCTCCCATTTTTGCAGTGCTGGGAATTGAACTCGGGACCTCAGAGACTATAGAGCAGCACTCTACCAACTGAGCTAAATCCCAGTCCCCAAAATTCTTAGTGAATGAAATTATCTTTTTTTTTCCCTCATGAGTCCACAGGTGAGTTGGGGAGGTTGTGACTTGGGCTGGCTCCACTAGTAACTACTCAACACTTGTTTCCATGGTGGATGGCAGAAATGAAAAAGGACTAGCCAAACTGTGCAAGCACATTTAAAACTCAAGTTGAACATGGTGAACATTATTTTTGCTCACAAAACATGGGTGAAGACAAGTCATGTGACCAAGTCAAAAGTCAATCAAGAAGGGAAATGTACTCTGTCCAAGGTGAATTATGGCAAAAGAAGAGAAGGAAGGATTATGAAACACAAACCCCATCTAACAAGAGTTCTTTCTCTGTCATAAATGATTCATTCATTGTTGTTGTGCTGTTAGATGCTATCAAGTTGGGTCCAACTCATAGCAACCCTCTGTGCAACAAAATGAGGTACTATCTGACACTGTTATGCCCAGCACTGTGTCAGTACTTCTCTGCTATTCATAGGATTTTTGATGACTGCTTGTTTCAGAAGTGGGTTGCCAGGTCTTTCTCCCAAACCTACAGCACCCAGTATTCCCAGGTTGTCTCCCATCCAAGGATTAACCAAGCCTGCCCTTGCTTAGCTTCTGAGATCAGACAGGATCAGATGCCCATATGTAGTAAGAAAAATATATTCATTTGCTCACTAAGATACCCCCAAATTCCCATCCAAACTTGGCACCAGGTATATAATCTCATGATGTACATCAAATCCCATTGCAGCTCTGCTTGATCTGGACATCTGCAAACTAAAAAGCAAATTATTTGCCCCAGCACATCTACCTTATAGTGGCAGGACAGGGACAGAATAACCAGAATAGATACTGCCATTTAAATGGGGTAATTTTGGTAGATATGTAAAGTTGCTGGGCCATAGAAATTTTGGCCAATGTTTGTGCAAAATCTTTTCTGGCAATGTTTGCATATTCTCTCTACTCTAGGGGTAAGCTATATATTTGATGGGTTCCTGATTCTGCTTCTTGACCATAGCTTTATATAGCTGTCCAGTCTGATTCTCTCCATGACTCTTGGCTCCCTCTCTGAGAAGTAAGTTTTCCATTTCCTTGGTATATCTCTAGAGGGCATTGGAGAATATGGTCTTCTTGGCAGTTGATTGACTTTCTTATGTAGTCATTCTGAACTGTAAAGTTTGGGTTTAAAAGTCTTTTAAAAAATCAAATAAAAATAAGCTTTCTTGAGGTATAATGTATCTATTCCCTGCAGCCATGCCACTGTGGCATCCAATCCCATCAGATTTCTGAAGCTAAGCGGAGTCAGGCCTGGTTAGTACCTGGATGGGAGACCACCTGGGAACACCAGGTGCTATAGGCTTGGGAGAAGAACCAACTCCCAAAAACAATCCGCCACTGAAAACCCTATGAATAGAGGAGAAGCACTAACAATACTGTTTCCTCTGTTGTATGTAGGGTCACTATGAGTCAGACACCGACTCCATGGCACCTAACAGCAACAATGCATATACCATACAATTTGACCATGTAAATTGTAAAATTTTATCTGATTTTGATATAGGCTCTCTAGTTTTCTTGTGACTTCTGTTTACACACCTTTTTTTATCCTTTCACTTTCAATTTGTTTGTATTTGTGACTCCAAAGTATATTTCCCGTAGACAGCCAATAGACCATGTTTTCTTTTATCTAGTTGGCAATCTCTACCCTTCGATTGGGTCATTTGATACATTCATAGTTTATGTTATTATTGACATAATTGGATTCATAGCTATCATTTAACTTTTTTGTTTTCTATATATCTCATAGATCCGTAGCCATAGCACCCTAGCATCTGATCCCACCTGATCTCAGAAGCTAAGCAGGGTCAGCCTGGTTAGTTAGTCCTTGGATGGGAGCCTAGGAACACTAGGTGCTGCAGGCCAGGGAGAAGGACCTGGCAACCCACTCCTAAAACAATCTGCCATTGAAAGTCCTATGAATAGCATAGGGCTATTCCTCTATTGCTGCTTCATTTTGTATTAAGTGCATATTTTCTAATGTAACAGTTTGATTCCTTTAATGATTTTTTTTCACTGTATATTTTTGAATGATTTTCTTCATGGTTGCTTTAGGGTTTATGAGATATATCTTCAGTTATCAAATTCTACTTAAAATTTATACTGATTCCAGCAAGATATAGAAACATTTTCATACGAAAATGTACTGATTGTTATATTAATACTACATCTATATGTTACAAATGTTTTAGTTATTACTTTTATAATTTTATATCTATTAAAGAAATCATTAAAACAAAGGGAAGCGAACATATTTACAGAATATTTTACATTTACTTCTTATTATCATTTCTACTTCTCTTCATATTTTCCTATATGTTCAAATTACCATGTGACTATCTCTTTACTCCATTATAACTTGCTCCCACCCACTAACTTGCAAAGTTATCTTCACAAATTTGAATATTTCAACTCTCCAACAATATATCCAACAATACAATAATATACATATTATTTTAAACAATTGCTTTTTAAATCAGTTAAAAGAAGAAAAAAGAAAAATATTCATCTCTACTTTCTTTTGGATGTTGGTGATTAGGTGCCATCAGGTCAGTGTCTGACTCATAGCCACTCTATGTACAACAAGTGAAACACTGTTGTCAGTGCTTCTCTGTTATTCATAGGGTTTTCAATGGCTGATTGTTTGGGGGAGTATGTTGCTAGGTCTTTCTCCCAAGCATACAGCACCTGGTGTTCACAGGAGGTCTCCTATTCAAGTTCTAACCAGGCCCAACCCTGCTTAGCTTCTGAGATCTGATGGGACTGAACAGCACCTAACAATGACAACAACTCTCTTTTATTATTACATAATTCGTTTTACCAGAGTTTTTTATTATTTTTTATTTGAATTTGCATCTGAATTTATTTGACTTTAGTCTAAAGAACTTCCTTTAGTGTTTCTTGCAAAGCATGTATGCTACCAACAAAGTCTCTCCATTTTTGATGATCTTGGAATGTCTTTGTTTTGCTTTCAATTTTTGACAGATAGCTTTTTATGATAAAAAGTCATAGATAACAGATTTTTTCCCTTCAGAACTTTGAATATGTTATTCCATTGCCTCTGACTTGCATTGTTTCTGATGAGAAGTCAGCTGTTAATTTTGTTGGCATTCTCTTAAAACTGACATTTGTCTTGCTGTTTTCAAGATTTTTGCCTTTTCTTTGGCTATCACCAGTTTTACTATGATGTGTCTGTTTGTGATTCTTGCATTAGCATACTTTGATTTCACTGAGCTTTACATGAGAAGATTAAAAGCTATCTTCAAATATGAGTTTTCAGTCATTAGTCCTTCAAATGTTTTTTCCTGCACTTTTCTCTTATTCCTCTCTTTCTAGAACTCCCATTATATATAGACGTGTACTTAAAGAGGAATGTTCCACATTTCTCTGAAATTCTGCATTTTCCTTTATTCTTTCTCTCTCTATCTCTCTCTTTGGCTGCTGTAATCTCTATTAATCTATTTTCAAAACAGCTAATTCTCTGTCTTGCATAAATTTTTATGCAAACAGAAACTTCTAGTGATTTCTTTTATTTTTGACTTTTATATTTTTCAAAACAGAGTTTTCTTTTGTCTTTTTAATATCACTTTATGTCTTTATTAGTATCTTCTATTTGATGAGACTTTATTTTCATACCTTCCTTTCTTCTTTAAACAGCACTTCCTTTACTTATTTGAACATAGTTATAATTGTTGTTGTTGTTGTTGTTAGGTGCCATCGAGTTGGTATCCGACTCATAGCGACCCTCATAGGGTTTTCAATGGCTGAGTGCCATTATAATGGCTACTTTTAAATCTGATAAAATCTGCCTCTCAGAGGCAGTTTTTGTTTCTTGTTTGCTTTTCTGTATGTAGATCACACATTCTTATTTCTTATCACGTCTTATAAGTTTTTTCTTAAACACTAGACATTTTGAATAATATATTGCAGCTAATCTAAATACTAACTTCTTCACTTTATGGTATGTGTTGTTATTGTATTTTCTTTATTTGTACAATGGTTTGGCCAGTTGTCTTTTTTTTTTTTTATGCTTTCTGATGTCTCTTTTCTTCAGTATCTTTAGCTTGTTATCTATAGTGAATTAGACAAGCTATGGTTTAGGTATGGCTCTTAATTAAAAACAATTATCATTTTCTAGGACTCGGGTTTAGCTCAGTGGTAGAGTGCCACTCCTCACCTTCTGAGGACCTGGGTTTGATCTCCAGCACCACAAAAATGGGAGCAGGGTGTGGCGGTCCACTCCCAAAACAATCAGCCACTGGAAACCCTATGACAGTCACTATGAGTCAGACCAGACTCTACCGCACCTAACAGCAACAACATTATTTTCTAGAGTACCTTTAAACTTGAACATCCTCAAATTCCATTCCAATAAATACGATTTACTTGGGGAGATCTTTGAAGTTCTCTTTTCTTGTGGGCTGCCTCCTCCTTGGGACACACTCTCTAAGCCATTACTCTGAAAACTGAATGAGGTGGCGGCCGGAGTTCTTCTTGGCTTTCCTTTCCTAGTGTGGAATCTCTGGCCCATGAGTTACCTACAATAAGGACTACATTACCTGGGATAGAGTGTCCTTTCTATGGGTAGGAGCTCAGCAGAGGAGAGGAAACCCAGACTTTTCAGCCGTACTCACTTTAACTTGGAGTTGAGGAGATAAGAAAGGTTGAGGGCTTTCCTTTACTGGTGAGATGTGGTAAGCATTAACTAGGAACTGAAGAGACTGGGAGCTATATTTGGCTATCCCTGACTGGAATACTGCCTCTATGAAGCTCAACTTGAGGGAGGGGAGGAAAGAGATCAGTTATGGATCAAACACAACAGACTATCCTTGTTCTTACTGAGCTACTGTAGATTTTCTTGGATGAATGTTTCTTTATTGACCATATACATTTAAGACAATATCTAGAAACTTTAAATAGATGTAGTGGTTTTGTGGTGGTGGTGTTTTTATTTTTGTCTGTTTGTTGTTGTTTTTTTTTTTAGTTTCCACTAACTTTGCTTAAATAGATCTGTGGAGCTGATAACACTACTGATAACCCCAAAAATGGAGGATCTTTTTACATCTTGTACAATAACAGTCTTTCTTAAACTAGTGATACATTTAGCAGAATTCTCTCAAAAATTTGTTGTCATGCCAGGCATGGACGCACAAGCCTGTAATATGACTGAGCCAGTAGGTAGAGGCGAGAGGATCATGAGTTCAGGGCCAGAGGCAGCCTGCATAACCTAGTGAGACCTTGACTCAAAAATAAAAAATAGAAAATGGGCCAGGGGGTACAGCCCTGTAGATAAAGCGCTTGCAAAATATGTGCAACGCCCTGGGATCAACTCCCAAATACCACCAAAAAAAAATGTGTTGTTGTTGTTATCATTTTAATGTATTTGACGCCAGTCAACTCTAAGAATTTTATTTAAGACATGCATCTCTCCATAATTTCAGGTATCTTGGATAAATGAGGCTTCCATAAGACCATGACCTTTGCCTTCTTTCTAGAACCAACTTGTCTTGCCAAAAGGACTTTTCAGAAGTTTTAACAGAGAGTGTGATGAGTGTGGTAAGGCTGAGTCTTGGTAATCTTTCTAACTCAGAAGATTTCTCAATTTTATATTTTGTTGCTTGGAAATGTTTTAAAAGATTTTATTTTCAACCTTGCATATATCATAATTACTGTGTTCTCTACAGTCCCTCTTAATTGTTTAGAAACAAGTCAGTCCTTTTCTGAGTTTATTTCTTTCTTATAGCACCTTGTCAAACTTAGCTATATAATCTGTTCTTACCCTCAACATTGTCCTTAAAAACATTGCCCAAGGGGCTGAGGATAGAGCTCAGTGATAAGAATTTGCTTAGCATGCATAAGGCCCTCGTTTCGATTCCCAACACCATCACCACCCACCTCCAAAAAAATCTTTCCCAATGTCCTGAATTTGTTAGGTACATTTTCCTTACACATTACCACAGACAACAGCTTTATCAAATTTTTCTCCACTACAAAACATAGGCTTTGATTTTCCCAACCAACTATAATAAGTTTTTGCTATCTTGACCCCAAAATCAATGTCACATGCAGTGTTAAGACAGCATTCTACTTTTGATGCCAACAATTATATCATTCTGAGTTTGGTTACGAAAATTGATTTGATGTAAGTACTTGAGGAATCAAATAATTCAGTATCTGATTGAGGGCATAAACTGTAGGAAGAGCTAGGAAAATAAAGAGCATGAAAGTTGAGCAATATAGTTACTTAGGACCTTACCCTGAAACTCACAGGCAAGCTAGGTCTTACACTTCACCAGCTGTAATTCTTGAGTTTCTCTGAAAAAGTGTCTACCAACTCCCTCATTCTGCAATAGTCAAATTTGTACTCTCTCAGAAACTACATTGTCTACCAAAAGACTTCCTGCTATGGTTTGAATGTGTCCCCCAAAAGTTCACATGTTGGTAACTTAATCCTCAAACATGTGTATTAGTGGTGTTTGGAAGTGGGTTCTTTGGAAGTCAATTAAAATTATATGATGCTGTGAGGATAGGGCCTTCATGATGGCATTAGCAGCCTTACAAGAAAAGTAAGAGAGATCCAAGCTAGCATGCTTGCTGTGGTTGCCACATGATGCCCTCTTCCATGTTATGATGTAGCAAGGCTTTCCCCAGATGCTAAGCAGATGCCTGCTCCATGCTTTTTGACTTCCTAACCTTCAGGAATGTGAACCAAGTAAGTTTCTATTCTTTGTAAATTACCTCCTCTCAGGCAACACGAAACAGATTAAGACATCTCCAAAGAAGGATGGCCTCTCTTCACTGCTACTTTCTAAATCTTTCCCCACTTCTTTTCACTGACAAATCCAAAGTCAGAACCACATAGGGAAGAATGTTTTGAGAAGTGTAGTTTTGGGCAGAGGAGACTTTAGAAGAGGGCAGTGGTGATAAAACATTAAACACAGCTAGTCCAGCACAGAGAGTGACTCCTACCTTGGAGCAGCACTCTATTCACTTGGTATGTGGCTAGGCTGTAGGTTCCTTCCCAAGTCCCTGAAGAAGAACATTGATTTTGCAATGAGGTTCATGCACAAGAGGGGCACTGAGGTTTGTTTTAACATCTTTTTGGTAAAACAACCTTCTTGGATTTATAACCTACGCCTTTACAGAGTTTTTAGCCAAATATTTTTGTAAGTACTATTAGGCATCCATCAGGCATAGGTAATGATGCACGCACTCAAGCATGCACACACACACATACCCAAGAGGGGAATAGAGAGAGAGGGAGGGGGGAATTAATGGAAGCCAACACACAACTTAATGTTGAAAAAGATATAAAACAATGCAATTGGAGAGCTAGAAGAAAACTCAGAGGTCATCAAACAACTCTCCTCTTACATAGGAATTGAGAATAGAAGAAAATCTTAGAAAGAAATAGATACAACAGGATCATATTTGGTGAGGGAAGGCATCATGTATAAAACAGAAATTTTACTTTTGATACTTCAGTATTGAACTGTAGGTGGGATTTGGTCAGTTATTTTAAACAGACATTGGGAAGAGGGAACAGGGAGTATGTTTGTGATATGATGTTAAAGCACATTTTCTTTTATCTTCACTATTTTTCCCTAAAAAAATTATTCCACTCACTAGATTAAAGAGAAGGGGAAATATTCTTGAGAGTTTTTAAGTGTACCAGGCACTAAAGCAGAAAAGAAGAACAAGATGTATGTGAGTTAGAGATAATAATCTAGTTATTTATAAAAAGGGAAATAAGAGTATGTGTGTAGCAGGTGTTGATCTCACAATAGGTAATGCCTCAATTTAAACAACTTTTTTCATGGGGATGATAATACAATACAGCTTCAACTAATTAAAGTCCTCAAATGAGTGGAGAGCGTCTAACACCATTTTAAGGAAAAAGAAGCAAAACAGAATGTATGAAACTCAGAAATAAGTATTACCCACCTCTGTTCCTGTCTTCCATTGTCTAGCCTGGGGATTCTCAACCACTGACTTATGGGGGAGTTATTTCTTGGGGGAACTATGTTTAGTATCATTGCTGGCATCAACCATTAGATGCCAGTAGCAATCCCCATTGGTAGTCTTGTTGTTAGGCACCCTAGAGTTGAGTCTGACTCATAGCAACCCTATGTACAGCAGATGGAAACACTCCCCGATTCTGTGCCAGGCACACAATCTTATTTACGTTTAAGCCCATTGTTGCAGACACTGTGTCAATCCATTTGATGAAGGGTTTTCCTTTTTTTCGTTGAACTGCCACCCTCCCAAACATGATGTCTTTCGTCTTTCTCCAGGGACTGGTCTCTCCTGACTACATGTTCAAAATATGTAAGACGCTGTCTGGCCATTCTTGCTTCCAAGGAGCACTCTGGTTGCACTCCTAGGACAGATCTGTTGGTTCTTTTGGCAGTCCATGGTATATTCAATAGTCATCTTGATTAGCCAAAAGGTTGAGGACCACTTATCTATACTATTGACCAACAAGTAATATTCAGAATCATGGCTGTAATTCTGTCATATCTTGAAACTATTTCTTTGGTAAAGATTAAATCTCCTTTTCAGGAAGAATCTTTTTTTTTTGTATTTAAAAAAATTTTTTATTAGAAATTTTTAATGTACATCATAATGTGATTCATTTTGACATGCTTTTCGTTGTGACAATTTTCATATGCAATTTGATAGGCATTATTCATATAGGTTACCCCTTACCCTCCTCCTATGTTTCCCCCCTCCCCCTTTCCTATCTAAGTTTCCCATCCAAGTCTTCTCTATCTTTTACTGTATAGTATTTTTCTATATGTCCTTGGGTTCCATTTCTGTTTAAGAAATCTTAACTGAATGGGTTAACATAGTTCAGAAAGATTTTCAACTGGCAGGCACTCATACTAAATGCTTTCTCCCTGACCATCAACCATTTGTTAAATTAGATACATTACTCAAAAATATTACATAGAGAAGGGCACAGTGGCACATGCCTGTAATCCCAGTGGCTCGGGAGGAAGAGGCAGGAGGATCGCAAGTTCAAGACCAGAGGCAGTCTGCATAACCTAGCGAGACCCTTTAGCGAGTAAAAAAATGGGCTGGGGGGTGCAGCTCAGTGGTCCAGCAGTGGCAAAGCATGCAAGCTCAAGGCCCTGGGTTCAACCCCCAGTACGGAAAAAAAAAAAAAGCTACATACATTTCTATTTAATTGAGAATTAACCATACCATCTTCTTTGATAGGAATTAAAGGCCTTACTTTTTCATTTTACTAAGCAACCTCTGCATGTAATCTCCCTTTTATCTGAAGTCTTCTAGAATCTGGTGAGATTTAAATAAACTAAATAACTAATAAATGTAAGAACCCCATGCAAGTAAAGTTTTGTGGGCTTTTTGTTTTTGTTTTTTGTTTGTTTGTTTGTTTGTTTGGTACAGTAAAATTGAAATTAACAAATTCTATTCCTGTGCATATAAATGAACCATTTAGGTTAAATCATTAAATAAATTTCTAACATATGTACCGTCAAAATTTATAGTAGGCTGTTGGCTTGGAATACAGAGTATTAAGCAGCCACCTGAACTCTAGAAATGCCTATAATCCCAGCTACTTGGGAAGCAGAGACAGGAGAATTGCTTCAGCCCAGGAGTTCAGGGTGAGCATAGGACAAGACCTTGTGTCATAAATAAATAAATAAATAAATAAATAAATAAATAAATAAATAACTATTTTAAAAGGAAAGAAAGAAAAAGCAGAGAATGAAAGAAAAGAAAAGAAAAGAAGAAAGAAAGAGAAAGACAGACAAGGAAAGGAGGTGGGATTAGAGGTGAAGAACATTTGGACTCTGCTTGTCTTAAATCCTGATCAGAGCTCACTCCGCTACTTACCACTGTTTCTGGGTTGGAGAATAAAGCTTGGAGGACATAATCCCAAACTAAGAGGGGAAGATGAACCTGGGAAATTAAGGCCATGAACTCTGTGCCACACTAGTGCAAACTCTGAATTGGCTGTGTAAAATCCAAGTGGCTGTTTCCTCCTTCCCAGGGACTTGCCTGCTGACAATGTTTTGTCTCCAAAAACACTTCTTGTGAACATTTTCAGGGACTTGCTTTCTTTTAAACTTGCTTGAAATTACCCTGGGAAGTTCCCAGATACTGAGAAACAGAAAGAAATTTCATAAACAGCCTAGAAACTCTTCTTTGTGCAAATGGAAAACTTTGCTCTCACCAAAGAAGTAATCAAGTATTACTCTCCAAAGAGCCATTTCCTCTTTGTGAGCACAAAAACCCATTTCGGAATCTTCATAAATGTAACTGTTTTATAAATGAGCTACCATTAGAAAGATCACTCCACCATTAAAGGGAGAAACAGCAAACCAGGAAATAAGGGCCCTGGCTATGGTGGAACAATTCCTTCAGCACTGAGAAATTGTCTACATTGCCTTTTAGGCTGCAATCTTTTCTTTCTTTCTTTTCTTTCCTTCATTTTTTTTTCTCTTTTTCTTTTTTCTTTTATTTCTTTTATTTTGTACTGGAGATTGAACTGAAGGCCTTGTTCATACTAAGCAGAGATACAATCTTAAAGATGCCAAGCAATTCCAGACCCAAAGTATTTTTAATAGTTTAACTAGCAATGAAAAATAAAGTTGATTTAAATTTGTAAGATAAAACACCACTTTGACAAGATTAACTCTTTATTTAGATGACCCATGACAAAAAGAGTTAAAATGAAGATAGTTACCATTTTTGCAAAAGATAAAAGCAATACAATATAAGAACTGTAGCGTTGTAATTATATAAGAGATCTGGAGATCTCTTATTTATCCCCATTAAAAGCAAGCGGCAGTGATGTTTTATCTTTTTTGAACCAGAGTTGTCTTTTAGAATCTGATGAAAGTGTAGATGGTTAAAAATCCAAGTCCAATCTTGAGACCTGTTTTATAGTGTAGTGACCACTAAAAACTCTTGTTATTACAACAAAAAATGATTAGTATATGAGGTGAAAGATGTATTGATTAGCTTGATTTAACCATTTCACAATCAAAACATCATTTCATACACCATAATGTAGACAACTTTAATTGTCAATGAAAACTTAATAATAATACATAAATAAATATGAAAAAATTAAAGTCCAAGAGTTAGATGGCCTGAGTTCAAATTCCTGGCTACTTTTTCTTATCTTTATACCACCCAGACCTCAAGTTTCTCTTCTATAAAGTGAAAATAATAATAGTAACTCTTTAATAGGGTTGTTGTGAGAAGCAAATGAGATAACTCACATTATTACATGTTCAGTAGGTCTTGGCATTTTCAAAGTACTTAACAAATGCTACCTGTGACTACAATCACAAGACTCAGGTATTTAAAAATGCCGAGATTTGGGGCCTTATACAGGGATGGATAGAGGTTCGCACAGTGATCTTTCATCTTCTATGCTTTCTCTAAATTGCCTTCATTCCCCAGCAGGCTCTTTCCCACCAGGGGTGTTCTCTCAGACACCTGAGTGAAAAAGCTTGCCTTCTAAGTATGTATCACCAGACTCGAGTCCCTGACTCTGTACTGTGCCCAGTCCTGAACCAATCACTGGACTCAAGGAAATGCAAACCTCTGACTTGCCACCTGGGACACAGCAAGGAGAAGATCATGCTACCCGAGCAAATGCAGGGATAGAGAGAGTGGAAGGGCAGTGTTTCCCTAAGAAAAATCAGGATGTCACTACTAAGAGAAGAGAGAATGGAAACTGGGCAGGGAAAATAACAGATGGCCACCTATGCCAGGTTAACAACCTCTGTTGTAGACAACTACCTCTTCAATGGTTAGGGAAGTTGAAGAGATTCCATGAGTTTCCTTTCAGCCTTCAATGTTTAACTGTTCTGAATATTAAGAAATTTCCTTTTTAGCCTTACTTTGAAAACTTTAAGAGAAATTAAATTCATTTTTCTAGGACTTTGGAGTCATTTATTTTCAAAAAGAAAACTCATTTTTACCATATTTTGACTGTGGTATTTGGTATTCTGGGACTCAGTTACTTTGTCTATAAGAATGAGAAGGTTGACTTAAATGATCTCTAGTTCATTGTAAACATCTGTGATTCCTAAGAATAATAAGGATAATTCAACATAAGTTTTGCTTATTACCATCAATTCTTCATACCGTAGGAAAGTCTTCCTTTTACTGGGCCAGTTTTTCAGAGCTCATCCCTATGCAACAGATAGAGAATGTTGATGGAGGGTGCAGAACCTGGAACCAGAATGCCTGGTCTATGTCTTCATTCCTGCTGCATGACTTTGGACAAGTTGCATAACCTCTACAAAAATTAGTTTCTTTATAAAAGGAGGGTAAAGACCTCACATCATAGGGCTGTGTGAACATTAAGAAACTTAGTACATAGAAGTGTCTTACTCTGCTATGTTAGTAAAAGTGTTAGCCATTACTAAGTAAGCAACATCAACACAAGTAAACAAAGATAATGAAGTCCAAACAGGGTGGATTTTTCTACTTAAAAATACTCTTTCTCTTCCAAATGCTTCCACCCTTCCCAAAATAAGATATTATTTTTCTTTTCCTTGATTTTGTCAAATAAGTATTTGCAACTTTAATTAAATAAAAGTATCAAATAAAGTCTCTTTATATCCAAGCTATGTCCAAAGTGAAAAAAGAACTTTCCAAGCCCACTGCACTCAGGCGGGTCTCCATGTTAACAATCTTTGTTTTGATCTATGCATTCTGCAATGGCTTCAGGAACATCTGGATCTACTAGATCCCTGCCACATCACATTAAATCCATGGATCTATATGAAGGTCAAACACAAACTTCTAAACCCCAAAACTAACTCTAAGTATATTTAGAGAATCTGAGAAACAGAGGTTATCTGAATGAAAACATAGGTGCTTTTTCTAATGTAGTAAGTTATGTAAAGTACTGTCAAAAAGGAATAATCTGTTCAAAGCTTAAATTTTGAGCATTATCAAGATCTTATAAAAATTAAACATTAGTGATGAGATGGGTTACTAACCAATCAAAATTGCTATAGTTGTAAGATCATCTAGATCACTATGCCATTTACTAGTACATTTTCTCATTAAGTAAAATGTAATTTACCATCAGAGTTCACCAAAAGACCCAAATTTCTCAAATCTAATTATCATCTTCAGACATTGAGATTCTACCTAGAGATTTTTATCCTCCAAGTATTAAATACTCAAATAAACAAGATACCAATTTTCAAAATCTTACCAAATATCCAGTGAAATTAAAAAATTAAGTTAATCTTTGTACATTTCCAAATATCTGCTTATTTTATTTGGCATAAGAATGTTGTTGAGATTTTTCATTTTTAAATTAATTTAGATCAAAGGGGGAGGTTAAGTTATTAGTTCACGTTCTCTTTTACAAATGGATACTTCAATTTCCTTTATTTCCTGAGACCAAGCACTTCACAACTTTATTTAAGCTGAGCGTAATGGCATGCCTTTAAAATCCCAGCACTCTGGAGGCTGAGGCAGGAGGATGTTGATTTGAGACCAGCCTGAGTCACACAGTGAGTTTCAAGACAGCCTGGGCTACAAAGAAATTCTGTCTTATAACACCCCCCCCCCGGGCCACAAACAGAAGAAAACAAAACAACAAAACAAAAATCTTTATAGAACTATAATCCACAGCAAGAAATACACCTTGTATAGCAATCCAGCACATACATACATAATATATACATATTTCTATCAAAAATCATAAACAAATGTTTAATGCAATAATATTTAACTGTACTAGATGAGACTGATTTTTCTATACTATTTATTTTACTTGATATTTTAAAAAATATCTGAGACCCACTAAATTTATTGTAAGAGCTACTAACGAATAGAATGCTGGAGTTTAAAACAGCCATAGAGACTTTGAGGACCCAAGCTCAATCCCCAGCACCACAAAAACGGGAGAAGGACGGAGCAGCCCATTCCTGAAACAATCCCAAAAAACAACATCCATGGAAAAACCTATTGTGGGTCACTATGAGTTGGATTGGAATTGAGGGCACTTAACAACAAACTTGTGGGCTGGGGTTTAGCTCAGTTGGTAGAGTACTGCTCCGCACTCTCTGAGGACCTGGGTTCCATTCCTAGCACCACAAAAAAAATGAGAGAAGGATGTGGCAATCCACTCCCAAAGCAATCCTGAAAACAATCAGTCATGAAAAACTCTACGAGGGTCGCTATGAGTCAGACCCAACTTGACAGGACAACACTTAACAGCAGCAACAGCATAGAGACTTTTCCCAGTACATTAAAGGACATAATAAGAGAATGTACACCAGGATAATAAAAACTACATGAAAAAAAATAGTTTTAGTTATTTGAATTTTTTACTGGTTAGAACGCTTAGTCTGCCTCCAACCAGAAGTAATTACTGTGCCCTCTACAGTCTCACAGACTTGTTTCCTAAATTGTTGTTGTTGTTAGGTGCTGTCGAGTCAGTATCCGACTCATAGCAACCCTCATAGGGTTTTCAATGGCACTGTTTCGGGATTGCCTTGGAAGTGGGTTGCCACATCCTTCTCACGTTTTTGTGGTGCTGGGAATCGAACTCGGGACCTCAGAGACTGCAGAGCGGCAATCTACCAACTGAGCTAAATCCCAGCCAGATATTTCCTAAATTAGCTAATTTTATTCCCAGCTCTGGTGCAAAGTCTTGGGATAAAGAGACTGTATTTTATTTGCTAATTAAACACTGGAGTGCCAGGCACCACGGTGCACACCTATAATCCCAGTGACTCGGGAGACACAAGCAAGAGGACTTCAAGTTCAAGGCTAGAGGCAGCCTGTACAACTTAGGAAGACCCTGTCTCAAGATAAAAAATAAAAAAGGTAATGGAAAAAGTCAATGATGTATTACTCTGTACCCCACCATGATTTACCAATAAAGGGAGAAAATAAATAAATAAATAAAATAAATAAATAAGGGGCTGAGGGTACAGCTCAGTGGTAGAGCACTTGCAAAGTATACACAAGGCCCTGGGTTCAACTCCCAAGTAGTAGGAAAACAAAACAATGGAATATAGAAGAAAGAGTTCTGAATCTGAAGTTGGAATATAAAAATTTGGCATTAGTTCTGCCATTTGTAAGCTGAGGAAATTTGAATAGGTCTCTTGACACCACAGAACCCTAGTTTCCTCATCTGTAAATTCAAGATAATAACAGTCACAAAAAAATCAACTAGAACTTCCAGTTTCAGCTCTAACATGTAAGACCTTATACATTGTTACTCTTGTCCTTATAACAAGAAAAAAGTAAAACAAATGGAAAAATAAATTAATTTTCCTAGACTCATCAGAGTTGGGGTTATAGGGTAAACTGCACGAAACAAAATCTGGAGAAAGATAAATACAGAGAACCACAGTCCAGATTTGCTGACCTGAAGCAAAACCCCTGGAGCCATAATATGGCAGGAACCATTACATGAATGAGAGTGAGAAATTCCCTGACCAAAGTCTTGGTGGTCCCCTGGGACAACATTTTTATGAGTTTTACCTCTGGGAATCCAAGAAAGATCCTTCATGACTCTGGGAGAGGGAAAAGAATAGTAACCATTTCCAAATATGCCCAAAGTCCCAGAATATTCCCATGAAAAGGCCTCCTGTGCAGCAGAAGGACTTTACAGGGTCCATTCTACCTATGGATTGGGGGTTAGCTCAATTGGTAGAGTGCTGCTCCACACTGTCTGAAGACCTGGGGTAGATCCCTAGCACCACAAAAACCGGAGAAGGACATGCCAATCCACTCCCAAAGCAATCTGGAAACAATCAACCATTGAAAACCCTATGAGGTTCCCTGTGAGTCAGACTCATCCTGACAGCACCTAACAACAGCAACAAGTCCCACCTATACCTTCAGCCATACCATCTTGGCATCTGATCCCATCCAATCTCCGAAGCTCAGCAGAGTCAAGCGTGGTTAATACTTGGGTGGGAGACCACCTGGGAATACTAGGTGCTGTAGGCTTCGTAGAAAGACCTGGCAGCCCACTCCTGAAACAATCAGCCATCGAAAGCCCTATGAATAGCAGAGAAGCACTGACATAGTGCATGAAATGGCACAGTGTCTGCGAGTGTTTTGCCTATTGGATATAGAGTTGCTATGAGTAGGACATGACTTGATGGCATCTAACAACAACAACATCCCACCTATGGAAATGGCATTTACTCGATGGTCACTACCTGTAGCCTTCTTGTTTCACCTAAAAGTGAAAGAAAAAGAGCTAAAAGTATTTGTGAAGGTCATACATAAGGACATACTAAAGACTCAAATTTAATCATATGATCCTAGAATGCCTTCACCCCCACCCCCTACACACACACACACACTTTGCCATACATCAATAAGATTCCAGTATAACAACAATGGATTGCAGTGGAAAGAGATATGAGGCTCAGACTCTTCTCAAGGGCTTCTTAGGAAAGGTCAAAGACAAGAGGAAGACAAAAACAAGGACACTGGGGTAATTTGAAGCCTCTGACATCTTCACCTATAGCAACTCCTAGCCAGATTAATGTTAGATCTCACACAAAAGGCCTTTGACCTAATTTCTTATAAGATGATACATCAGTCTGGTTTCAACAAAAAATTACAAGGCAAGTCATGCTTCAAGGCAAGAAAACACAGTCTGATACAACAAAATAACATCATAACCAGAGTCAGATATGACACAGGTTTGGAATTACCAGATAGGAAATTTAAAACAAGCGTAATTAATATGTTAAGGACTATTCAGAAAAGAACGTATACCACATGTAGGTACAGATGAGTAATGTAAGCAGAGAGGTTTAAAGTCTAAAAATATAAATAATAAATGCTAGAAATGAAAAACACTAATAGAAGTGATGAATAACTTTGACAGTCTCATTGGTAAACCAGACACAGTGAAAGAAAGCATCAATGAGCTAGAAGATAGATGAATAGAAAGTTCTAAAAGAAAGGAAGGAAAAAAGGAAGGAAGGAAGGAAGGAAGGATGGAAGGAAGGAAGGAAGGAAGGGAGGGAGGAAGGGAGGGAGGAAGGTGGGACAGAGGAAAGAAAGAAGAGAGCTCTCAGGGAGGTATGGTAGTTCATGCCTATAATCTCAGCACTCAGAAGGCTGAGACAGGAGGATTGCAAGTTCCAGGCCAGCCTGGGCTATGTAGCATGACCCTGTCTCAACACACACACACACACACACACACACACACACACACACACACACACACATTCTTAAAGAGATAGGTAAAGAGATAAAAGAATAAGAAAATAGAGCAAATAACAACAACAATAAAAGGCTAAAGTCCAAGAACTGTGGGACAATTTGAAAAGATGCAACACCTGAGTATATGGAATATCTAAAGGAGAAGAACTAAAGACCAAAGCAAAAGAAACATTTGAAGTAATAATGGCTGAGAATTTTCCAGAATGAATGGCAGGGCTAGGGATATAGCTCAGTGGTAGAATGCTTGCCCTAGCACCACAAAAACAAACCAACAAACAAAATTAACAGCACACACCAAACCACAGATCCCGGAATCTCAGAAAATAGTAATTAGGATAAATACTGAAAAATCTACACTTGGGTATAAAGAAAGAGGAAAAAAGGAAGGATGAAGGAAGAAAGGAAGGAAGGAAAGAAGGAAAATATGCAGGCAAGGAGGGAGAGAGGGAAGGAGGGAGAGGAAGAAAGAAAGAAAGAAAAGGAAGAAAGAAAGAAAGAAAGAAAGAAAGAAAGAAAGAAAGAAAGAAAGAAAGGAAGAAAGAAAGAAAGATTTTGCAGATAATCTGGAAAGAAGCCAAAGAAAAAAACACCTTACATAAAGAGGAATAAAGATAAAAATTACAGTGGACTTTTCAGAGTAAAGTGAAATATTTGAAGTGCTGAAAGAAGCAGTTGACTAGTTGTTAGTTTTGTGGGTATATACATGACAAAAGCCATGAAATTGCACCTTAAGATGGTGACATTTTATTACAACATGATTCTATAACTTTTTAAAGTCTACCAAAGTCAGTTACTAAATGAGTTAAAAAATGGGTAAAGCATAGTCCTTGTCCCTCGTGACTTAAAAGCTGCAAGAGACTATTGGGCAGGGAAGGGAATAATTAGTTCAGTTTGGTGAGTGGCCTAGGAGAAATACAAATAAGGAACTAGGGAGGCAAAAGGAATAAGTCTCAGCAGTTCTTCCCAAAGTCAGGCAAGATCTTTAGAGGAAATGTGGGCTAAGACTGCAGAATAAGTGGGAACTAACAAATGCCTTCCTGTTGCCATTAATACTACCACCTGCAGTTATCATTATGCCATTAATAGTGTCTTCAAGTATCACTATGCATCAGACCCATACAACATGGCAGCCTGAGGCTCACAGCTTCCTGGATAGCCAAAAAACTCTGTCCTAGGAGGTCTTTTGACCTGGAAAGAATTCTGAAATTCCCCCACTGTTGAAATTGAGAAAAGAATATTAGCTTAAGCACTGCTTTGTAAAATATTACTTTGTATTCTTTAGAGTTTGTCATTTCTTTCACTTTAAAACTGGAGCTATAATAGGTGTTCAGAATATAGTCAAATTGCATTTAAAATGCTTTACTGTGATTTAATTTATTTTCAAAAGAGGACAAAATTTTACTCAGAAAAATTCAGGTATCAGAAAGATTCAGATTTTTCACTTTGTTTTTGCCTTATTCAGGTTTTGTGTCCAGGCATCAAATGTGTCCTACAGTGGTTGCCATTGCTGTTTCCTACATATCCAATGTAGGCTATGACTGAAAATTGGAGAATTAAAATTAAAAAAAAACATGCATTAGTCAATTGTTAACAACAACAAAAAAAATCCCAAGTCTTCCAGTAATTGTTTCCTATGTATTACCTCTCATGCATCCCACCCCCTGCTCTGCAGGGCCCAGTTCTTGCACCCCAAGGAAGATTTACTTTCTATGAAATTAGTAGTGTTTTAGCTTCTGGGTGCCTTAGTACAGGGGGTTGGAAGACAACTGCTTTGGGTTCTGAAAATCTGAATCTACCCCGAGTCTATTTCATGTGAGACAAACATTCCTCCATGTAGGAGGCAATGAGCATCTTTACAGTCATGCTGTGCAGCAGCTCTCTGGCCTATCCAGAGTGGGACACTTAACAAGCAGAAGATCCAATTCTTTCTCTCTGGTTGCCCTATGTATTCATCTGTCTTCTATTACTGTAACAAATACCTGAGATAATTAACTTATAAAGATACAAGGTTGATTTTTTGTCTCACAGTTGTGGAGGTTCCAGCTCATGATTCTTTGGCCCTGTTGCATTTGGGCCTGTGGCCAGGCAGCACATCAGGGTAGGAGCACATGGCAGAGAAAAATTGCACTCACTTCATGCCTGGAAAACAAAAGGAGGAAAGAGGAAGAGGCTGGAGTCCCACTGTCCCTTCCACGGGCATGCCCCCAATGACCCAGGGACCTGCCACCAAGCCCTATCTCCTAGCATCACCAACCTGGGGATCAACACTCTAATACACGGGCCTTTGGGGGACATTAAACATCCAAAGAAACAAACTGACTGATGTGTACTGGATCTTAACAAACCTTAAAAATCCTTGAACGCACAATTTTACATGTTAAGCCTAATTAAACTGATAACACCTCCACTTTTCATTTTGAGTGTTAATGGGGAAACATTCAGGAACTGCTACAAGTAATGACAAGTCATTAGAGGAAGAACAAAATTAGCATTTATGGGTTCTAATTAAATTTTGGCTTCTAGATAATATGTTTTTTGCTTTTCATTAAAAATAGTGAAACTTTAAACTAGAGAAGGAAATAATAAAAGACCCAAATAATTACAAGAAAATTGATGCAAGAATGGTACCATTTTCTGTTTCACAATTTCTGATTCTTTAGAGCCTATCCAGAATCCCATGAGCTATAGGAAACCCATATTTACCAGTAAGACAGAATAAGATTAAAAATAAATAATAAATGTGAGTATGCTATGGAAAAGGTAAATATTTCTTTTTAATAGCAGTTGTTTATTATTATTGTTGTTGCTATTGTCATTATAACTCTTACAACTAGAGTCTTATGAAACCTAGGATATTAAAAGCATAAAGTTGAAAACTTTTGTCACCTGCAGTTCTACCAGAGTTGCAAATATCAGAAGTTGTTCAAAGTAGAAATAAAAATAAAATATGTTTCCATGTAGAATGAAAGATTAAAATCATAAAAGAGGGATCGGGGGCGTAGCTCCATGGTAGAATACTTGCCTGGTATGTGCAAGGCCCTGGGTTTGATCTCCAACACAGCAAAAATAAACACATAAAATAAATAAACAAACAGTAAAGACACCAGAAGCAGTAGAATTTCATCTGGACTTTGTATACCATCCTCACACAAAAATGAGGCTTTATTTTTCTCCAAAACACTCTGAAAAATTGCCTACAACTGCTAAGGAAAGATGTCTCTGTCTATTTTGGTGGCCCTGCAGCTTTCACTCCTTAATTAGAGTCTCCATATTGTCTGGCCATCTGCTTCTGGGTCCTGCCCAAGCTGTGGTGATGGAAGGGGTATTTTATGATCTCATCCATTTAGTGGGAGAATAAATTCCACATTTATCTGATCAGGACAAAATGCCTCTGCAGAAGACACATGGAGCCCATGGTGATTCCTATGTTACAGCTGAACCCTCCCCTCTAGCTGCAGAGGTTCTAGGTCTTCCTATTTGACCATTCATAGCCAGCTAGCATGAAGATGCCATATGCAGAACATATTCTCCCGGCTTTCTCAACTGCTGTCCTTATGTTGTCTTCTACTTGGTGTGTTACTTGAGAGAAATATTTATATTTTCTCCATGTATATCTGCCTTCTCTTACATTGAAGCTTTTGGCTATTAGCTACAATCCTGTTTGGGAAGCTACCAGCCTATAGTAACTCTTTGACTCCAACTTCTTATTTTTTCACATATGTTAAATACTCTGCTACATTGTCTGCAAAGATGGCCCTTGACAGTTCCTCTCCATACATGCATGTTCTCCTCCTATTAGGAGGAGGGGTCTGCTTGTCCACCATGGGATCTGAGGTGGCCTTATGGCTTGCTTTGGCAAAAGGGACAGGAAGGAAGCAACATTGTGCTGCTACAGAGGTCTCGGGTGTCTGTTTCTGCTCTTTTGGAGCCTGGCTGCCACAGAAAGAAGTCCAATCTATCCATAAC
This sequence comes from Pedetes capensis, assembly GCA_007922755.1. Taxonomy (NCBI): domain Eukaryota; kingdom Metazoa; phylum Chordata; class Mammalia; order Rodentia; family Pedetidae; genus Pedetes; species Pedetes capensis. The sequence goes on along the minus strand of VMDO01008222.1, from coordinate 24,584 downwards.
AATGGGATCTGGAGGAGATACCAAGGGAAGGAGAAACCACATGAAGAAAGCCAAGGACTACTAACATATGCAGGAGCCTGACCAACACCATAAGGAGAGAGAGGTCCAACTGTCCACAGCCTCTTGAGCCATTCCTCCTAAAGTGCCAGATATGTGGCAGAGACCATCTTAGGTCCTTTAGCCCTAGATGGCTTCCCCAACCAGCACCATGTGTTTCAAAGAAAAGCTATGTCCATCAAGATATGCCTGATTTCTTAACCTATAGATTTGTATGCAAAGAAATAGTTACTACAAACTCCTAAGTTTGGGTATGTTTTGTTATACAGCAATATACAACTGATAGAAATACTGTGGTAAAACATTGTAATTAATGCTACCCTGTATCTGTGCCCCCTGCAATGTGATATTACTACATCTCTCATCAAGAGGTGGGGACCTCTGACTATGTTTGACCATAAGAGTGTAGCAGAAGAAACTCTGTGCAAGTCACTGAGCCTAAGACTCAAGAAGCCTTGTAGTTTCATACTTTTGGAACCTGGACATCACCATGCTAGAAGCCTAGTGTAAACTAGTGTGGAGTAGAGTCAAGGTACCCCAGCTGGTAGCCAATTCCATCTGACAGACATGTGAGCCTCTGATAGCAAACGACTGTGAACATATGAGTGATCCCAAGCAAGATCACTCAGACTTTTCTCCTTTTCTTTTCTTTTTCCTTTTCTTTTCTTCTCTTCCCTTTCTTTTCTTTCTTTATTGTTCTATTTTGTTTTGTTTTGGGTTGTGTGTGTGTGTGTGTGTGTGTGTGTGTGTGTGTGTGTGTTATACATGGGGCTAAACCCAGGGCATTGCACATACTTTGCAAATTCTTTACCACTGATCTGCACCCACAGCCCCTTAATTTTATTTTATTATTTTTTATTATTTTTATTTATTTATTTTTATCTTGAGACAAGGTCTTGCTAAGTTACAAAGACTGCCTCTAGCCTTGAATTTGAAGTCCTCTTGCTTCAGCCTTCCAAGTCACTGGGATTATAGATGTGTGCCCTGCACCTGATAAGATCATCCAGACTTCTGACTATGAGAAATAACTACTGTTTTAAGCTACTAAGTGTTAAGGTGGTATTTGGTGGAGCAAATTATAAAAGAGAAAAATGCTCACTTACCAACCTCTTGGCTAGTTTGTCTGGTCTAGCTGCCTTAGCCTTCCCCACTCCAATCATAAATCAAAGTACATAATGGGGCTGTACAATGAAGACAACCTTCCAGCTCCATTTGACTGCAGGAAGTACAAAGCAATGGTCAGGTCCAGATTGTAGAACTGCATTGCCTGGAGTTAATTAGGACTCTAGCACTGGCAAGATGAGTGACATAATGGAATTTTTCCTATTTGCAAAATAGGGACAATAATACTAAATACCTCACTGTGTTGTTGTGAGCATTCAATGAAACAATCTACATAATATGTACTCAGTAAATGTTAGACAGCCTTATTTTTCAAAGGCATGAAATACGTTTTTATGGAAAGCCTTTACAAGTTTTTAAATGAAATCATATCCTTTAAAGATCTTTTTATAAAATGAAACTGAGAATGAAAAGCCCACATTCCATAGCCCTCCAAACCTTCTTCAGGGGTTGTCATGGTAGTACTGGAAGGATTATAGAGGAAATGGTATAGGGCATTTTTTATGGGATAGATCTGTAGGAGGGAATACTTCTAAATGATAATTTAAAATAGTGTTGGGCGAAGGTTTAAGCTCTGCTTTAAAAAAGAAAACTGCCACTTCCAATTACCTCTTAAACTAGACTTCTTAAAACTTCAGATTTCCTGTCCACATAATTTTTATTTGTTTTATTTTGATGCTGCATAACAGAAACATTGGTAAATTAGAGAAAGTACATGAAAATAGCACTGGAGTTAAGTTTCATAATAGAGAATGAGAAGATCATTGAAATGATCTCACAATAGAGGTGTAGAAAAGGAATTAAGGAGCTCCCTCGATCATTGAAAAGAAAATAAGAAAATAATCATTGAAGATTGAACATTTAACAAAAAGATATTATGTCTATGCATCATGAATTTGTACATTGGGAATAATGAGCAGGTAAAGTTTCTAATTTCCTGTATTATAAGGCAAATAATTTCTTTTAGTTGGTTAGGGGTTTTTACCTCAAAAATTGCTTCATACAACTGAGAAATCAAAATTGTCAAGATGGTAGATTCACAGTGAAACATTCTTTTCAAAAATTCTTTTGAAAATTCTCTAAAGCCAGAGACCATACCACTATTCTGGAATTTTTTTTAATAATCAGCACAGAAAATACTAAAAAGAAATTTATACTTTTTAGTAGACTTAATTCAGGTCGCTATAGCAAGATACCATGGACTGAGTAGTTTAAGCAACAGAAATTTCTTTCTCACAGTTCTGGAGGCTTGGAAGCCAAAGATTAAGATGACACTAGATCTAGTTTGTGGTGAGGTCTCATTTCGTGGTTTGCAGATGTATACTTTGTTGCTATATCTTTACATGGCAGAGAGGGATGGAGGGAAACAGAGAGAGAGAGAAACAGAAAGAAAACAGAGAGCAATATGAAGCAAGATGCCTAGTGCCTCTTCTCATAATATCATAGATCCGTTGTGAAGACTTCACAGTCAACATTTAATTACCACCCAAAGACCCCATATCCAAATACCAATCCAGTGGGGGTTAGTGTTTCAACATGGACATTTGGGAGAAAACAAATATACAGTCTATCGCAGGGCTTTAAACTTGTGAAAAATTGGGATCAGTTTGGGGTATAGGTTCAACATGTTAAAATTTTGAGGGCTTTTGTTCCGATGGGTTCAAATTTAGATCCTATGTGTAAACAGCAGGGATTCTAACCCAAACAGGAACCCTGAACCTGCTCCTGTTCGAGCATTTTTTAGAATTTTTCTGAACCCAAACCTCCTGAAGAATTGGGTTCAGGTTCAACTTTTAATATTTTGGGGTTTTTGCTTTTGTGTGTATGTGCTTTTTATCATTAGCAATTTAAAAATTTTAATTAAAAAGTTTTATTCCTCTATTTACATTATGGGATTAAAATTTTAAACCTGAACCTGAACCAAACCTGAACCCTTAAAATTTCAATTCATTAACCCTGCACCCAAACAAGAACCCAGTTTTTCATGGGTTTGAAGCCCTGGTCCATAGCATTAGTTAAAGAGTTACTATGACACAACAAAAATTTCCAAAAATGGCCACAGTAATACTCCTCGTCCCACATGGTCTTCCAAAACCTTGTCATTCTTCTATAAATAAAAGGAAGCTATGTCTCTTTTCCTTGAACCCAGGAAGGCCTTTGTGACTATATCAAATAACAGAGTGATTTTCATCCAATCGTATTTGCCCCCTGGGGAGCATAGGGCAATGTCTAGAGACATTTTTTGTGTTACAACTGGTGGGAAGGGTGCTGCTGCTGCTAAACATCCTGTAATGCACAATGTCAATAGTGCTGAGCTCAAGCAACCCTGAAATAGAGTGTGGTGAACCTGAAGTTTCATGACTTTCTAGGCTAAGTCACAAAGGGCAATATGACTTCTATCTAGCATGGTTTTGGGGACTTGTTCACATTTGGAACCAAGACACCGTGCAATGAAAAACCCAGGCTGCATGGAGGGATCTACATGGAGAACTAAAGCCCCAGCTCTTGCTCTTGCTGAAGTCCCAGCCAACAACCAGAAATAACCTAGCCAGCCATGTGGATGTCTCACCTTGGAAATAGGTCCTCTGGCTTTCAGTTAAGCCACCCAAGCTGATGTTGTGTCAGGAGCAGGAATGAGTCATTCCCTATGAGGTTGTTCAAATTCCAGATTCATGATAAGAACAAATGCTTATGGTTTTTCAATCCACTAAATTTGAAAATGGTTTATTATACAGCAAAAGAAAACTGTCACCTATCTCTGTATCTATGTATCTATCCATCTGTCTATCCATCATCCATCCATCCCTCATGTCTCATGAGTTGTAGTGATTAGCACCTGTATAAATGGTGTTTTGCAGATGGTAAGACATTTCTGTAGTTTATTCTCAAATGCCTTATTACCTGGTAAAAAGTATATTGGGAGATCTTTGGGCAACAAAGAGCCCTTCTTGGAGATACAGCTTATTTAGCTTTCTAAGCCTCAGTTTTCCTCATTTGAAACTTGTGGATAACATTTCAGGGATTGTAGGAGTTTTAGATCAATGAGGTAAAACATTTAGCCCAGGGCCTACAATGTAGCCATGAACAAGAAATTGTTTTTCCATTATTTTTACTTTTTGTTGTTGTTGTTGTTTGTTTGTGACTACAGATATTATTAGTCATCTACAGAGATATCTGTGAATCTGACATGAAGAACATCTTTAGTTCTTAAGCCAGTAAAAGTAAATTGGAATTCTAAGATTATACAGCAAGAACATAAAAGAGCATAATTATTGATCCTTTCATAACACTTCTGAAATAAATATATGGTTCAGATGCACTTAGCAGGGTAAGAATATTATTTTTAAAGAATCAATACATATATTATACAGCTATAATGCTTTATAGGAAAAATTTCCCAATAGAAATTTGCCCTAGAGGCAAATTACTACAAGAAATTTAGATAATGGCTTTTATTTCTGTTTAGAATTTCTATATTACAACATTTCAAAAATTACACAAAGAAAATTCAGCCCGGCTATTGACATACTATTAAAATAGTGAGGTCAATTGGAAAGTTTTTTAACATTAATTGGTATCTTAGAATTTACCAGAATATTTCAAATCAAACTCACCCTGTGTAGTACAAAGAACATCCTCACCCTTTGTAGCAGTAAGAGCAATGCGATAAGCATGTTTGAAGTCAGGGGGAGTATTGTGAGGAGGGGTAATGGCAATATGTTTTTTACTGTAATAAAAAATTAATTTAAATATTCACTGTACTTTTTGATCACACTTCATACTTTGAATTTATATATCTTTTGAAATTAATACTTTTTTGTTAACATAGTTGCATGTGATCAATATTTAAAAATCATAATAGCAAGGTAAAGAATACCATCTTTTCTTGACCTCATTCTTATAAAAGCATAACTCTTATTTTTACTGTAAGTGCTTTGTGGAATGACATTGGATGGATGAATGGATGGATCTGTACATGACAGATCAGTAGATAGGTAAGTAGGTAGACACTGAGAATCTGGCAATGGGACCACAGTATCTGCCTGAAAAGAACTGTCTTTTTGTTTTTCCTCACACTGGCTGCTCAGTCCATCATTTTCACTTCTCTCCACCAACTAGCCTCAGATCTTGCCAGACAGGGCCTAGCCCCTGACTCTAGTAATTTTTATAAGTGTAATCCATGGATTTTTACAGTCATCTCTCAGTAAAGTTGTCCTGTACCATCCCCATAATTCTCCTGGTGTCTCTTCCCTTGGTTCGTGGCCATCTACGTTGTTCCTGAAAATATGTGTTAGCTTTCCATCACTATAACAAATACCCGAGGTAATAAACTTATAAATATAAAAAGTTTATTTTGCTTCAGAGTTTTAGAGATTTCAGTCATGACCAGCTAGCCTGTTGTTTTTAGGCCTTTGGTGAGGCAGCCTACCATGGCAGGAGCACACAGCAAAGCAAAACACCCACCTCATAGCTGGAAAGTAGAAGAGAAAGAGGAAAGGGCTGGGGTCCCACCATCCCTTTCAAAGTAATGCCTCCAATGGCCTAAAGACCTCCTGCTAGGCCTTACTTTGTGTGTGGGGGGGTGCTATCTGGGGGTTGAATGCAGGGCCTCTCACATACTTTGCAAGTGCTCCACCACTGGGCTGCATTCCTAGCCCATTTTTTATTTTTTATTTTGAGACAGGGTCTCACTAAGTTGTGCAGACTGCCATTGGCCTCAAACTTACAATCCTGCATTGCCCTCCCAATTTGCTAAGATTATAGGCATGTGTCACAGGTGTGTGCCCAGTTCAAGGCTCTACTTCTTGGAAGTCCCATCATCTCCTAATAGTGCCACACTGGGGACTAAGCCTTTACCATACAGACCTTTGGGGCACATTTATTATCCAAACTATAAGACTAGGCAGTACAGCTCTGTGGAAGAGTGAATGATTAGCATACACGAGGTCCTGGATTTGATGTCCACCATCACAGAATGAAAAGAAAAGAAAAGAAAAGAAAAGGAAAGGAAAGAAAGAGGGAAGAAAAGATGGAAGGAAAGAAAGAAGGAAAGACAAAGAAAGAAAGAAAGAAAGAAAAAGAAAGAAAGGAAGGAAGGAAGGAAGGAAGGAAGGAAGGAAGGAAGGTCCAAACTATAGTAACATAGTTTGTATGTGTTATTTGGTGAGGGCTCATCTGTTGTTTATAACCTATGGGTGTATACATTCTTCCACTTTTCTGACTAGCCCTGGGAGAGTTTCTACAGCTACTTAAACACACATTTTTGACTTCTCATCCAGCCAATCAACATCTTTTCCCTTCCCATACACAATGACTCCATAACTTTCTCCAGTCAGTACAACCCACAAAGTCTTAACCTCTGTACTGACCTCATGAAGACCTGCAACAGACCTTCTTGCAACCAGAATGTGTAATAATCTTTGAGAAGTCTTCCAGAAATAGTAGTACAGAATAATTTTTAATTAGCTTAATAAATATGTTTAAGTCATTTTAGAACAGTGTTCAAACAATCTTTGGTGAAGACTCAGTATCTCTTTTTATTTCCAGTCTCTGCTGAGCCTGACTAGTTTTCAGGTCTCACCATACACACATAGGAGACCATATTGAGTTCAACCATACCTGAACTTATCTAGAACTGTTCAACAAGACAAGTCCACCAATGACATTCTTGGATGTCTCAGCAATAGTTGTTATAAAAGTTTCTAGATGTTTAATCTCAGCTTTGCCCTTTGTAGACTGGTAATCAATAGTTCACAGATTGGCATCAATAGCAGACCACACTCAGAATAGCCCCGAGTGAGACAATTCATTTAGCCCAAATACCTCTTTCTTGGGAGTATCACTTAACAAAGACATTAAGTGTAGAAAATTTGGAGTCTTCTGGCTGAACATTTGTGTATGCTTCACATTGTAAAGAGGCATGTTCAGAGTGAAACTAATAAGAGTTTAATGTCAGCCCACAATCCTGGCCTCACGACTGACTACATGTGTGGCTTTGGGCAGCTTATTTAGCTTCCTAAGCCCACCTTTCTCCATTTGGGATATGATGATAACATATTTCAGGGATTGTGTGAGACTTAGCCCCATGATATTATAAAGCATTTAACACAGAGCCTGCAATTTAGCCATGAACAAGAAATTGCTATTTCCATTATTTTTATTTTGGGTTTTTTTGTTGTGGTTGGTTGGTTGGTTGATTGGTTGCTTTTTGGTGCTGGGAATTAAACACAGGGCCTCACACATGTTAAGCATGTGCTTTATCATTGGGTTATCCCCCTACCTCCATTACTTTTAAATTGTCAAAGCTGCCTTGCTATTAACATTGTCTCTAAAATTATAATTTTATTTTCTTCAAATAAGACTTACTTAAAACTGTCTTTTTCAAGAGTTAGGCATGGTGGCTCACACCTGTAATCCCAGCACTAGGAAGTCTGATGTAGCAGGACCACGAGTTTAAGGCCAGCCTGTACTGCAGCACAAGTTTCATATCAGCCTGGGCTACCTAAGCAAGACCCTGTCTCAAAATTAAATAAACACAAGCAGCAAACTGTCTTATCTTCTCTTGTTAAAAACAAACAAACAAATAATAAAAATTTATTTAAAAAGGCTAATCAATGTCTTCAAACTGCAGTGAACAAGATGGTTATCATGAGTATTAGCCCAGCTACTGTGCACTGAAATCCTTTCCGGTATTAAGTAGCCTGAAATAATCCCATGAAATCCAAATATATCTGATTTAAATCTAGAGAAAATAATTGTACTGAGAACATCAGGGATGATCTGCGTCAACTGCAGCTTAATGAAAGCAGCTTGAAAGCATTACAGGTCGGCAGTCCTCATTCCAAGTCTCCTGAAATGACAGGAGACATGTACCTGGAACTGACCTTACTGATCAAACACACATTTTGCTCGCCGGTGTCTTTCTGAATTCATCTCCTTTTATTTGGCTATAAGAAATAAAGCATAAAAATATTGATAGTCTGGGTTAGCCAAACTACTGAAATCTGGATGGTTTTCAATAAAAACTACTCAAATGATTTACCAAGCTACTGAAAACTGAAATTACATGCATTAAGTCAAAATACCTCAGATCGGTTCATGTGTATATTTTAGCTGATTTGTTCGGTTTTCTTAAAGCAGGTTGTTATGCGGCCCCTATGTACATGTAGTTGTCAGGAGAGCCAGTCACCATTGGCTCTGAGCATCCTTACGTGTTCCTGCTGCTTATGTCAAGAATGCAAAGCCCTATTGTGGTTTGTGTTTATAATGAACATCCTTGAGGTAATTTCTCCCCACAAACAAAGAGAAGGCGTGGTAGTTATCCACTAAGCTTGTGTGGCTTCCCAGGAACACTGAGATTCATAGCATGCATAGCACCAATCTGGACTCTCTGTGTCACCCCAGTGGGACTTGTGGGGAGGGGACGAATAACGTAACATTGTGCTCATGCTCACTGTACTGTGACAAATAAAGTCTTTTGTCTCCAGCCTAGGACTATTGGTTCTTCTATCAGCACCTATAAAACAATAACAGGCTAACTCATAAGAAATATGAAACTTAGATCCCTTATAGATTTTTTACAGTAATAAACTAAAAGACTGGCCAGAAATAAAACAGTGTATAGCGAGGGAAGGTAGAATATGTTGGAACATAAAATCTAGTCCTATCTGTCACTTAATTCTGTCTCTTAAAAAATATACATGCTTCTGAGCTGGGCGCAGGGACGCGCGCTTGTAATCCCAGAGGCTCAGGAGGCGGAGGCAGGAGGATTGTAAGTTTGAGACCAGAGGCAGCCCTGCGTAACTTAGTGAGACCCTGTCTCAAAAAGTAAAAAAAAAAAAGGGCTGGGGGTGCAGCTCAGTGGTCCAGCACTTGCAAAGCATGCAAGCTTGAGGCCCTGTGTTCAGCCCCCAGTACCGAAAAAAGACAAAAAAAAAAAAAAAAAATATATATATATATATATATATATATATATATATATATACACACACACATATATACATGCTTCTGAAATATTAAAGGGAATTTTCTGAATCCAAGCCTATGGTCAGCAGGTGGTGACAGGTTCACTCCATCCACTAGCTTCTGTGACTGTTTGCCATTGTCAAGACACGATGAAGGAAAGATTTAAGAGTCCAGAGTAGTCCCTCAAAGTCTGCTATGTCAAAGCCCCCAAAGCATAGCAAGTTTCTTCTAAAAATGTTTTCACACATACACAAGCCACATTTAAGTTTTCTTCCTAGCATCAGTCACTGTAATAGTTTTGCCTGGGGTAAGATTTTGGCATAAGGGTCCAATAACAATAACAAATTAGTATAACGTAGTCATCACTTGATATTTCACAAATAAAAGACAGCACTGATTTTATTTATACTTTTATTTAATAAAGACATTATAAAAACAATACAGCTACTGAGGAACATAGACTCCAAAAACTCTGAGCGTTTTTAACTAACATGAGATAAATTTTCAATAAGAGGCCTATGAATTTATTCAGGACAAGAACAACTACAAAAGTAGGATTGTATATATGCTCCATTTTAAAATGCACATGCCAGGCATGGGGCCAGGTGCCTATAGACCAATTACTGGGGAGGCTGAGGCAGGAGGACCACTTGAGCCCAGGAGTTCGAGGCCTGCTTGGACAACACAGCAACACTTCATCTTAGCAAACAAACAAGTAAATAGCATATAAAAAGCCACTCGGATTTACAAAACAAATAAATTACAGAATGAATCAGAAAAACTGTTTTAGAAAAGTGTAACTTTAAGTAAGTGGTTCTCAATTGAGCAATCCTCCACCACCACCTTGTCCCGAGGAGACATGTGGTAATGTCTGGAGATATTTTTGGCTGTCATAGCCAAGGGAGGGTGCTACTGACAACTAGTGGGTAGAGGCCAAGGATGCTGCTAAATACCCTACAATCCTCAGGGAAGCCTCCCACTAAAAGAAAGAATTATCTGGCCCCAAATGTCAATTGTGCTGAGGTTGAGAAATTCTTCTTTAAATAGAAACTTTTTTAACAATGTATTTCAGTATCTGAAATTGATATGTTAAACAAGCATTAATTATGACTTAATCAAAACCCACATTTACTGGGGGAAGGGGCACAGAGAATAGGATTATTTGGTGAATACTGACGGCAAACATCACCCTAGAGAGTCCAGATGGGAAAGGTGGTCAGTATCCTGAAGCTAGTTGGTGGTTCCAAAGAAATCGCTGCTTTGACAATTTCCTGTAAAGATTAGAGAAAGCAAAGTATAAAATGGATCTTCAAGTTCACAGCAGGACCAAAAGATTTTTTGCAAAAGCTACACAGCTGACAACTCAAATGGATTGTTTTGGGAGTGGGCTGCCAGGTCCTTCTCCCATACTAAGTAGCTTAGGCAGGCTATGTAACTGCTCTGAGTTTTAGTTTTCTCAAATGTGGTACGGTAATGAACAAAAACCCTACTTAAGAGCCAGGCACGGTGGCATAGGCCTGTAGTCTCAGCTACTCCAGAGGCTGAGGCATTTGGATCATTTGAGGCCAACCAAAAATAAATAAACAAACAACAAACTCTATTCAATGAAACAATTCAGTTTAAAAGTATGATTGAATACATTTTTATCTGATTTCTGAAAGTCCTCTAAAAAATTAATAAATGATAAACAAAAAGATCACATATGTTTTGGCCTTGAGCATTATTCATTAGCTGTTTTAGTATTGTGTTTGAGACTGCTCTCAGAAAAGGGAATATAGTCTCTGTGCAAGCAGATTGGTCAATTATGTCAAAATTCTGGACTGTCAGCCAGCAAGAAACATAAACTAGATCCTGGGGTAGGGGAGTGAGAGGCCTTTTTCCTTTCTCGTGTCTGTTTAATTTTCCTTATCTTTCCTGCTTCATACACTGTGACCAATTTATCAGACATATAAGATAGGACTAAAGAACATGAATTTTTAAATTAAAAATAATCAACAGGGGCCTAGCATAGTAAATAAAAATAAAACAATATCAAAGAACAATATCATGAGGGCTGGGGATGTGGCTCAGTGATAGAGTGCTTGCCTAGCATGCTCAAGACCCTAGGTTCTAACTCTAGCACCTCAAAAAAAAAAAAAAAAAAAAAAAAAAAAAAAAAAAAAAAAAAAAAAAAAAAAAAAAAAAAAAAAAAAAAAAAAAAAAAAAAAAAAAAAAAAAAAAAAAAAAAAAAAAAAAAAAAAAAAAAAAAAAAAAAAAAAAAAAAAAAA
>VMDO01008222.1:0-13073 GCA_007922755.1 Pedetes capensis | reverse complement strand
CAACATGTATTAATACTAATTGAGAACAAAGTGCCCTCAGACAAGGCTCCAAGGTCAGAATGATAACAAAGACCAGGGGGCTGGACATTCAAACAGACAAGAACTCAAGGTCCGAAGGTTATCAAAGACCAGGTAGCAGGACATTTAAAACAAACTGACCCCCAAGATCAAAATGTCTTTGATACCAAGAGCCAGATGCCATTCATACAAAAACATACACCTCCCTCACTTTTTTCAAAAATCTTCCCCCATTTATGCTTCCCACCAAGGATCCCCCAGCCCTATAAAACCCCTACCCTCACTCAACTCAGCATAGTTTCTTCCTTGGGGCAATGCTGCCTGAACTGATTCCCTTTCTCACTTGCTCTAGAGTAAACGTGCTCCTTGGCAGGTCAGAGTGCTCTTTCATATCTGTGTGTCCTTGTTGCTGGATTTTCTCTATCTTTCTGCTGCTGAAACCTGGGGGTTTGGTAAGGCTTCACCTTATGGTGTGAGCCCTGACTTCTCCCTACACAGACATGACTGAACCTACTTACAGCATCTGACCTTCATAGGGAAACACACTCTGCCATCCAGTCAGTGAGTAATCAGTTTTAGCCCTTATTTTCTGACATTCCTACTCCCATTCATTCCATTCCAGTCTTGGTCAGCCATTCATTTTGTTTTATTTCTGTTTTTCCAGTCCTGGAGCCAGGCTCAACCTACAACCTGTCAGGCCCTGAGCACTTTGGTGACCTCAGAAATTGGGGATGCCCTCTTCCTCTAGTCACCTTCCATTTGTTTGGCAATATCCAGATCCTAGGGATGCCTGACACCTCAACTCACCTCCCCTTCCTCCTAAAATGAGAGCAAGACTATCATCTTCCCTAAAAGACACACCTTTAGTTTATTTACTAGACAACCTAAAGCCTCTACGTATCCAATGCAAAATTAAGCCCAAAGAACTTGTCTAATTTTATAATTTCATTTGGACCAAATACAGACAGACTGGACAATGATTCAATCTGACCAGAAAATGGAACGTTTGACCTTAATGGCTTAACTAATTTGGATAATTTCCTCCACTGTAACAGAAAAATGGAACAAGATTCCCTATCTTCAAGGCTTTCTCTCTTTGGGCCTGCCCCTCTTTCTGCAAATCCCACCCCACCTATCACATTCTTGTAGCCTGCATCCCCTAGACCTCCACCCAATCTAAACCACCTCCTTATATATCTACCCATATTATTTCTGCTTTCTCTTTTGAACCTGCCAATTATCTCTCTCCCCTGTCAGCCTGTCAGCCTCTTGATTCTCACAACTCCCCAAACCCTTCACCCCATCATCCCCCTCAGTAATCCCTCAACAGGATCCTCCCAATGCCACATCTCCAGACTCAACAACCCTAATTACCCCCTTCTGAACCCCTCACTCCCCACTTCTCTCTACCCACACCTATAGCAAAGCTCCAAAAAGACTCTTCTTCGTGAAATAGCAGCTTTGAGATCAGGGTGCATGTCCCCTTCTCCATGTCAGATCTCTCAGAAATCTCTACAAAACTAGGACTTTTCTCAACCTGACCCTCTAACTATATAAGGGAATTCAAAACACTTACCCAGTCCTATGACCTGACTTACCAAAGCATCTTTGTAATTCTAAATACCACCATCTTACCTAAGGAGAGGGAGAGAGTCTGGCAGGTGGCCCACACTCATGCAGATGATTTATACCTTATAAATGGCCAAGACCCCTGAGGGACAGGGAAGTTCTCACTTCTGACTCACACTGGCAAAAGCAACCTGACCACACAGATTGGGAACGCAGAACCCATAAGATTACATGCATTACAAAGGGCCTAGAAAGGCCTCCATTAAGATAGTAACTATGATAAACTAAAAGAATTTATGCAGAACCAACAAAAAATCCAGCTCAATTTATGGCTAGATTAACTGAAACACTTCAAGCTCACATTTAAACCTCAGATCTTCCGAAGATGGCCTCTTTCTAAATTCCTCTTTTATCTCTCAATCGGCCCCGAATATCAGAGCCAAACATAAAAAATTTGAGGATGGCACCCAGACCCTTATTGGGACTCTGATGTTGGCAGCCTTTAAGGTTTTTGAAAACAGAGAGAAACAAGTTAAACTACATAAGCAGATGAGACATTAGGCTAAATACCAACTGTTGGCCTCCACCTTATTGGCTACTCAAACAAAAGGAAAAATGGCTACCCCACCACATTGGCCATGCTTTCAATGCAGGACCACAAGCTAAGCAATTCCCTGATCCCAGGCCTCCAACGTGGTCATGTCCCCAATGTGGACAAAAGGGCCACTGGAAGATGGACTGCCCACAGACTTTTCAAGGGATGTCTGTATCCACCCAGAGCTGCCCACTACCTGATCTCCTAGGACAGGCCACAGAGGATTGACACACTCCAAGGCCCATTACAGCCCCCATTGCCATGGCTCCACAGGAGCCTTTGGTACATCTCATAGTGGTGGCTAAGTTTGTTTCCTTTTTACTTGACACAGGGGCCATCTATTCATCTCATACCAAGTTTCCGAAGGAAAATCTTTTTCTTCTCTAAAAACCCCTGCACTCACTTGCCAATTCCAAAACACAATTTTCACACATTCATTCCTGATCATTCCACAATGTCTGGTTCCCTTGCTTGGGAGAGATCTCTTACAAGTTCTCAAGGCAACCATACACCTAAAAGATCATATCATCCAATTACCAGCCACAGCTCTCCTCCTCTGCCTCCAAAGCCACACCCAACCCTCTACTCCCCCATAGATTGTCCTCTAATCCCCTCAAAGCAATCTTTTCTTGCACAAATAAATCCCATAATACAGCAAACTAAAACTCCCTCAATTGCCTCCCACCACAATCCCATCCAAATACAACTAAAAGATCCTACCCACTTCCCTACTGGGCCCCCAACAACTTCTGAAAGCTATCCATATACAAGGTCTAAAACCCATCATCACTAAACACCTCCTTCAAGCCCTTCCTTTCAATTTGTGGCCTATCTCTCTAAACAATTAGATCTCACCACCCATGAATGGCACCCCTGCTTAAAGGAACTCATGGCTGCCGCCTCACTAGCAAAGGGGTCATTAAAATTAACTCTAGGCAGCATAATCAAAATACATTCCTCCAACTACCTCCAGGGATTTGTTTCTAATAAAATACAACCCTTTCTCCCTCCCTCCCTTATGCCTTCAAGAATGCCATATCTTATTTGTGACAAACCCAGAAGTCCATCTGGAGCCCCTGACCCACCTAAACTCTACCTCCCCCCTCCCTTCCCCTAACCAAGCACCTTCCTATGACTGTGAGGAAATAATTCTCCACAATCAAAACTTCCCTAACACCCAGGACATGCCTTTCTTATCTCCTGCCAGGGCTAAAACTGGAATTTTCTGGCTATGCATCTCTGAGGCCTTTTTGTCTTTCCACCAATTGGACTGGCACCAGCACATTGGTCTATCTCTCCCCTAACATCAATATTGTCCCCCTTGACTCCCCATTCCCCATACCCCTGGCCATCCTCCTCCATGCAGAGAGCAATTCAGCTCTTACCCCTAGTGGTAGCCCTCAGCATCTCTGCTGGGGTCAGTGCCAGAACAGGGGGGTTAGGGGTAGCCATTTCTGAGGTAACTTGTCTCTCATGGGAGCTCACCACTGCCCTAAATGAGATGTCTCAACAAATACACTAAATCCAAGATCACATTGATTCCGTGGCTGCCATGATCCTCCAGAACAGGAAGGATTAGATCTCCTGACTGCAGCCTAAAGGGGAATTGGTGCCTTTTTAAAGGAAAGATGTTTCTTCACTAATAAGCTCGGATTAGTTAGGGACAGGGCAGTACCCCTGAGTGACCAGACTACCCAACTCCAGGAAGGCTACCACTCTTCCTCCTGGCTAACCTCCACCTGGAAGCAGTGGTTCTATCCTTTACTGGGCCCCCTCTTCATAGTCCTACTCATTCTGCTTCATTCTGCTCTTTGCTCCCTGCCCAGTTCAGTTTCAGATCCCTTTCATTCAGGCACAAGAGAAGAGAATCTCCACTACAATGGCAACTCAGCTTCTCATGCTGACTCCGAGGACATACCAATGAGACTCTGGTCAACACTTGGTTTCTCCTCTTGTGGACACACACACACACACACACACACACACACACACACACACACACACACACACACGCTGTCAGGAGGAAGTTGATAAGGAAAAAGAAAACTCCTCCATAATTCCCAAATAACCAAAGCCAAGCATGACTGGAAATAAAGGGCCCGCGGACAAGGTCAGCGTAATACCAAAGACACAGTGGCTGGACATTCAAAGCACACTGGCCCCTAAGTGAGAATGTTTTTGATATCAAGAGCCAGGTGCTAACCACCCAAAAACATACACCCCCTCACTTTTTCCATAAAACTTCCCCAGCCTATACTTCCCACCAGGGCCCTGCTAGCCCTAAAAAACCCCTAGCCTTGCTCAACTTGGCACAGCTGCCTCCTCAAGGGTGATGCTGCCTGAGCAGGCTCTCCCTCTTACTTGCTCTTCAATACACTTTGTCATCTTCTGCAGGCCAGAGTGTTCTTTCATGTCTGTGTGACCCCCCAACACCAGATTTTTTTGTATCAGTTACTAATTAGCTTTTTAGTGTTCCATTCTCAAATATGCACTAGGGGCATGAGGTAGTTGAGAAAAACATTGAATATTAAAGAAAGATACTAAAACAAACAAGGAACTCAGATGGGAAAAATGAAGTAATCAAGCCAGAGATGAACTATAGCATATATCCCGAGAGAGATAAACGATGGTATCTGTGAGACAAGAATCATGAAGAGTTTCTTAAAAGAAATATTAAGAGGAAAAGAAAAAGCTCTTAGATATAAAAAAAAATAAGTTAATAAAAATAAGAATTTCAACAGAAATATTTAAATTGAGATTTCCCAGAAAAGAAGAAGATAAGAAGACTATATTTCTGGGGATGAAGAATTTTTTTAAATTAAATGATTTGACAGAGGGCCTTTTCTTAACTATTAGGAGTTTAAGTAAGAAGGAACAGGGGAAAAATGGAGGGGAAGAAATTACCAGAAATAATACAATTTATCAGACTGAAGAACATGACATTTCAAATTAAAAATAATCACCATGAGTCCAATATAGTAAGTAAAAATAAAACTATATCAAACAACAGTTCAGATGAAGTGATAAAGAGAAAATTGTAAAAGCTTCCAGACAGGAAAAAAAAAAAAGTTTCCCAACAACAGATTAAAAACTGTAATTGCATCAGATCTCTCTATAGTATTCCTGAAAGTTAAAAGACAATGAAATGATATCTCCCAGAAATTTCCAACTATACATCCAGTACTCAAACTAACATTTAAATCAGAAGAGAGAATTACTGCACTTTTAGGCAAGAATTGCTGTTGTTGCTAGGTGCTGTTGAGTTGGGTTCGACTCATAGCAACCGTATGTATTAACTGAACAAAACACTACCTGACCCTGTGCTAGAAACAGGATCTTTTTACATCTGAGACCATTGTTCCAGTCACTGTGTTTATTCTCATTTTGAGTCTTGCCACATCACCAAATGGAGTTCCCAAGGGCTCTACTCCATTCCTATCATTAAGGTTGACTCTTCTTTGAGGAAGCAAGTCTTCCCCAGTCAATGCCTTCCAGCCTCGGCGGGGGCCGGGAGGGGCTTGTTTTCTGGCACTATATTTGACAGTGCTTCTGTGCTATTCATAGGGTCTTCAATGGCTAATTGTTTTGGGAATGGGCTGCCAGTCCTTCTCCCTACTATATTTTAGTTGGGAATCTCAGCTGAATCCTGTCCACCATGGGTGGCCCCAGTGGTATTTGATATAACTTTCAGCATGACAGCAACACGCAAACCCCCACAGCATAAGCTGACAGACACGTGGGTGAGATATACATATGTATTCTGTTTCTCTTCCTCTAGAGAACTCTGATGGATCTCGAACTCCCAGAGGGATTCTCTCAGTAGTATTATTGTTTGTTGTTGTTAGGTTCCGTGGAGCCGGGTCCCACTCATAGTGACCCTCATAGGGTTTTCATTGGCTGATTGTTTCAGGATTGCTTCTGGAGTGGATTACAACATCCTTCTTCCATTTTTGTGGTGCTGGAAACCTAAAGAGTCTCTAATGCTGGGGTCTGGAAGCACCCTGGAAAGTCTGATGTTGAATCCACATGAAAGCTGAGGAAACTGTTGTCAGTTGTCTGCAGGCAGTGGCAATGAGAGGGAGAGAGAGAAGAGAGGTAGGGAGAGGAGAAGAGGAGGAGAAGGGGAGAGAGAGAAATTCTGCTCCAGTAGTTTTCAAGCCTGAAGGACAAATCCGCTGCTTTCGTCTCTCCTCCTCACTCCCTCCTTAAGAAGCCTCACCCAATGGATTGCCGCATCACCTTCAGAGTGAGTCTCTACCTCAGTTAGACCTGGACCTGTCAATACTCTCTTGGAAACACCCTCACAGAAAATACAGAAATGTGCTTCACTAATCTGAGGAATCTCTTAATCTAATGGGTAACCATCTCAAGTTCCCACCAAGAAGTCCCACGCACAGCTGCTCTACCAAAGAGTTCCCCAGCCAATTGTTCACTTCTTATATAACTTAGCATTAAATGCAGCTGGAGCAGAAGGGTGTCAAGTGATTGGTATATCAGAGGAGCTTCTTGTTGTGGGGACCTCATTAAGGTCTGTGCAGGTCTCCCCTGCCTTCCAAGAGGGAATGTCAACAGCTCCATTACCATTACCAGATGCCTTGCTGTCTGCTGTATAGTTTTGCTTATTTCATTGCCATGACCTTGGGCTAAGGTCTCCTAGGTCATTACAGATGTTCTGTTTCAAGATGGCAATGATTACGTCCAGCTCCAAGGAACCAGCTACACAACAATCTCCCACTGGAAATAAAATAAAAACAAGATATGTATCTTAGGAAGGACAGAATTCACATGCAAATGATTTAGCTGGGAAGTGGCCCCTGGGTGACAGAGAAGGAGTTTTGGAAACAGGACAGAGAAGGAGAGCAGAACAAGTGGAGGAGCCTCCGCTGCCTGAGCCTGCAGAACTCTGGAATGTCAATTTTACCACAAGTGGACGCACTGAGCAAGGGAGCTGGACTTTGTACTCTTGCAACCCCAGCCAGCAGGCCAGAGCCACCAAGGAGAGGAATGCCCAAGCACTACCTCTCTGCCCTTGCTGGCAACGCTGCTCTAATAGCCAAAGGCAGGTCTCCAATGAAGAGCTAGGTGCTCACTGTTAAAAGCAAAAGGAACAGACATGCAAGTGGTTTAAAGGGGGGTTGTTGTTGTTGTTGTTGTTAGGTGCCGCTGAGTCGTAGTGACCCTACGTACAACAGGTGGAAGCACTATTGTCAGTGCTTCTCTGCTATTCATAGGGTTTTCAATGGCAGATTGATTTTTGGAAGTGGGCTGCTGGGTCCTTCTCCCAAGCCTTACAGCACCTGGTGTTCCCAGACGGTCTCCCATCCAAGTACTAACCAGGCCCGACCCTGCTTAGCTTCTGAGATCTAATGGGATCGGAAGCCACAGGGTTACGGCTGCGGGGTTAAAAGGGGGTAGGGACTGGTGATGTAACTCAGTGGTAGAATGTTTGCTTAGCATGGGCTAAGCTCTGGGTTCAATCCTCAGCACCACAAGAAGGAAGGAAGGAAGAAAGGAAAAGGAAAGGAAGAAGGGAGGTTGGATTAAAGGTGATCTGAGTAGAGTAACAATATAACCTTCTGCAAGATGTATTACAAAGGATTTTTCTCTCTGGTCTATCCTATCTGCAACCTTCTGGCAATCTTGAGAGAAGCCATTTTAAAAGAATGAAAGAATGCACTGAGCAGGATAGAGGGAAGACATTAAAAGAATCTGGGTGGTTGATGATGTTGTTGAGGCCATGGTTAACCTACCTTGACACTGACCCACACCTAGCCTTGTGTTTGAGCTATTTTAAATGAGATTTTTCATCCCAAAACATGGTAAATGGTCCAAGGAAAAGGGTAAATTACCTAGGATAGAAAAGAGAATTGTAGGGGGAAGAGAGCAGTCTTGATGCAGAGTGAGCATTCCAAGGATGTTTCTAACCCTGCAACCTAAATATGGAGGTAGGAGGCAGTGCTAGTGAAGGCCACTTTGGCCTTTTCTACCTTCCTGAGGCACCATGATTAAGTGTGCTATAATAGATACATAGAAACTGCTTTTGCTAGAAAGCACTGATTCATTTCTTGGGCCCACAAGGTAACTATTAGCAGAATTAAAGCCTGGCATCTCTGTCTCCATTTTGCATCTATCTCCTTTGCCTTAAAACTTTGAGTCAGACTCTGGCTTAACTCTGCATATAGGCATGTCAGTCACTCAAGGAGTGTGTTTGAAAACTGGTGTTACCTCATCTATCCCATCCCTCTTCAAGGCTGAAGGCACAAAGATAGATTAGTTGAGGTATCTTACTGTCATCATTTACAATGTCCTGCTCTAGACCACCCAAAAGGCACCTGAAAGTCTCTAGTCATTGTGCTAAGCCTGCAGTCACTTTGGATTCCAGAAGCAGCAGAGATTCATAGAGAGATCACCCCATGATGACATCATAAGCAACCATCTTATGGGAACTAGATTGTCCCCTCAAGCAATAAGGATTTATTTGGGCTGCCTTGCCAAACCAGAGCTGAGATAATGTTCATCCAAATCACACTTTGACCAAGACTGCTTAATTATTCATACCTTTCACCCCCTGCCCCAGTGCTTCCTCTATTTACACCTAAAACTCATATCAATACTCAAAAGATGGGCTGAGATGCTTAATCTTGTTCATCTCCCCAGCACAGCTACATTGATTAAAATGCTTTCCTGCCTGCTCACCATGACTTCCATTTGCTTTCTTTGGGATGAGTGGCCAGACCCAACATGTTTGAACTCCCAGAATGGGGCCACTGACCTAAGACTCCAGTTAGAGTGTCATGCTCCTGTTGTTGTTGTTAGGTGCCATCAAGTCAAGTCCGACTCATAGCTACCCTTATAGGGTTTTCAATGGCTGATTGTTTTAGGATTGCCTTGAGAGTGGGTTGCCACATCCTTCTCCTGTTTTTGTGGTGCTGGGAATCGAACTCAGGACCTCAGAGACTGCAGAGCGGCACTCTAACAACTGAGCTAAATCTCCCAGCTATTATAATCTCACAGGACTGTAATTGTATATATGGTCTATTGTTGACCAAAACGTAGTTATGGAGACACAGGCACATAATTGTGTGTGTGTGTGTGTGTGTGTGTGTGTGTGTGTGCGTGTGTGTAAAAGTCTACATGCTAGGAAATGTCCGAATAATTCTATTAGACTTTTTTTTCTTTTTACACAGTGGACCAGATGCTCCTAGGCTCCCTAATTCTCACGATCTTAGTTCCAAAAGGTACCACTGTGGGTGTTCTAGGGAGAGCAGAGAAAGGAAACCTAGATTTTGAAATCAGAAGAAATTCCTAAGGTCAGAAGAGCAAACATTGTAATCCACATTCATGAAAGTTACTTGTATCTGGGCAGTAGCTTTCAAACCAGCTTCTGGGATCTCTGGCTCCAACCCCAACTTATGTTTAGCTCTTTGGTATAGTGGGTTTACAAATGAGCTTACAAGAAGCTATTTCTCAAATTAAAGCAAACAAAATTAGCCGGGCGTGGTGGCAAATGCCTGTAATCCCAGCGACTCAGGAGGCAGAGGCAGGAGGATTGCAAGTTCGAGACCAGAGGCAGTCTGCATAATTTACCGAGACCCTGCCTCAAAAAGTAAAAAAATGGTCTGAGGGTGCAGTTCAATGGTACAGCACTTGCAAAGCATGCAAGCCTGAGGCCCTGGGTTCAACCACCAGTATCGAAAAAAAAAAAAAAAAGAAAAGAAAAGAAAAGGAAAAGGAAAAAAATTGAAAATTCTTTGCATAGGGGAATTATGTCAAGCAAGTAGTCCATGGTTTATCCAAATATTTCATTGCATGGTGGCCTCTACTGGCCAAATAAATGTACTACAAGGGCTGACAAACTGATTTAGTTTGATTAGTCAATGAATTGGCTAACATGGAAAGACCATGTTACTCAAAAATGCTATTTGCAATTGTTATGGCCCAATTGTACTCTGAATATTTTTATTTTTAAAAGACTTTGTGAAATATTTCAAATTTATGAAGCATACAGAATAATAATAAGCACATACATTTCACCTAATCTTATCACATCTAAACATTTTGCCAGACTTATCTTGGATCTTTTCTTTTTTAAAAGATATTTACATACACATTCCTCATGTTCTCCTTCCTGAAAACAGCTGCCTTATTGCCTTTCAAGAGGGCACTGCTTAGTGTTCTTTCCCATGGGTGTTTTTATACTTCATATGAATACGAAGGGTATGCATTGTAACCTTTAAATTTTAAATTAATAGAATAAAAAATATATGAAAAATTATGAAAAATTTACACTTTCCTACTGGTTGAAATGGCCTATTATTGAAACCATGCCCCTGTCCCCTGGGGTTAAAAAGAAAAATGCTGAGATTTACAAGGTTTTGGTTTTTTGTTGTTGTTTATAGTGCTGAGGATTTAATCCAGGATCTTCGTCATCTTAGCAAGCACTCTATTCCTGAGCTACACCCCCAGAAAAACTCTGAGATCCAAACTGGTAAGGAAAACATATCCCTTCATTAAAAAACAGAAACAAACAACAACAACAACAAAAAAAAACCACTTAGGTAAGATAAAGTAATGAAAAAGATTCTGAATAAAAATATTTGAAAACCACAAGAAATCAGTAGTAGCTGTATTATTGGCTAGGAGTCTCATCTACAACCAGACCACTACAGTGTCTGATCCTATCAGATCTCAGAAGCTAAATGGGGTTGGGCCTGGTTAGTCTAGTTGGATGAGAGACTACCTGGGAATACTAGGTGTGGTAGGCTTGGGAGAAGGACCTGGAAGCACACTCCCGAAACAATCAGCCATCAAAAACTCTATGAGTAGCAGGGAAGCACTGACATAGTGCTGGGCACAGTGTTGGGAGTGTTTCATTCTGGGTTGCTATGAGTCAGACCCCACTTGAGGGCACCTAACAACAACAGGAGTCTCATAAACCACAGGTGGGAGCATGGTGGCGTTCAAGTGCGGCAGTGTCAGCAGTTGATTTGCTTAGAGGGGTGTAGCCTGTGCTGCTTAGGACTCTTCCCAGAGTCTCATCTGCACATGATGGGTCTGAGCAGAGGGGTCTCCTGCATTTGCCTGCAGGCTCTGTCACTCATTAGCTGTCTGACCTAACAACCTAGGTAACCACTTTATACCTTGATTTCCTTCTTTGGAAAATGGAGGCCATCATAAAAGTTCTCTTGCAGGATTGCTGTGAGGATTAAATGACTTAAAGCAAAGAAATCCCTTCGAACAGTATCTGGCTTCTGAGATCAGACAGGATCAGACACCAGGGTGATCTGGTTGTAGATGAGATTTCTAGCCAGGCCCAAAAGGGTGCTGATGGTGGCTCCCTTCTTAAACATTTAGTTAACCAGAACTTGAGCATCTTCTTTCATGGAAAACTTCATGGTCCCATGCCATAAGAAAACTAAGATTTGTTACCAACTCCAGCAACTGTGACCTGAGATAATGTAAAAATAATTGGACCAGTTAACTGGTCCAGAGACCTGCTCTTAAATAAGACAAAATATTCTTTTCTATCTGAAATAATCTTGTGTGAAGAAAAACAACTTGGTGTGCTGTGACATCCTAAGTCATTAAATGGGAGGGCCTGACAGCCCTACTTCATACAGCTGGGCACTTACTTGCAAAAGTGATACACATGGAGCTTTGGGCTTTAATTCTTTAGCAGTGAGAAAGAGGAGGTAGATCTCCAGGCCTGAAGAACAGAGACAAGGAAAATGAACTGTGGTTTGTATCTGTTCCTCTGGCACTCTGTTGTTGTTGTTAGTTGCCATCGAGTCCTGTCTGACTAATAGCGACCCTTATAGGCTTTTCAATGGCTGCTCGTTTCAGAATTGCCTCTGGAGTAGATTGCCATGCATTTCTCCCATTTTTGCAATGCTGGGAATCGAACTGGGGAGGCGCTCTACCAACTGAGCGAAATCTCAGCCCTGATACTTTGTACAGAAAAAAAAGAATAGTGTGGAGTCAGAATCCCTGGTTTCATGTCCTGGGTCCCTAATTTACTAACTTACTCGCCTCAGGTGAATGAATAACTCTCTATGCCACAGTTTCATCCCCTATGAAATCACCAGCTTTGATGATTAAATATGTTAATACATAGTTAATAAGTTAATACATAATATACTTAGGAAAGATTCTGGTACCTATGATATATTCAATAAACGTTAGATGTATGCTATGGTCTAAATGTTGATGTCCCTCCTCCCCAAATTCATATGTTGAAACCTAACATATTAAGAGGTGGAGCCTTTGCAGGGTGTGTTGGTTTATACCTGTAATCTCAGCACTCAGAAGACTGAGGCAAGAAGATCGCAGAATGGAGGCCAGCCTTGGCTACATAGCAAGACACTATCTCAACTCCCTTGTGCCGGGTCCAGATCCACTCATGATGGGTAGACAGAGTCCCCACATGAGGAAGAGTATCTTTAATAAAGGCGTTGGAAGGAAAATCCACGGAAAGGAGAGGAGTACTCCTAACCTTGGAGGGAAAGTCTGCCGAGAGGGGAATAGTGCCTCCAAAAAGGTCTCTTCATGGAAAAGGACTTGGAACCCCATCTTTTCTTAAATTTTAATTGGTCACTATTGTAGAGTTCTAGAAATATTAATAAAAAATAATCTTTTGGCTTTGTGGACTATGCTAATTCAGACTGGGAGTTGACAGGCCTCAGGCTTTCTTTTTTTTTTATTAGAAATTTTTAATGTACATCATAATGTGATTCATTTTGACATGCTTTTCATTGTGACAATTTTCATATATGCAATTTGATAAACATTATTCATATAGGTTACCCCTTACCCTCCTCTATGTTTCCCCCCTCCCCCCTTCCCATCTAAGTTTCCCATCCAAGTCTTCTCTATCTTTTACTATGTAGTATTT